>JAQFZM010002176.1:0-14685 GCA_034695785.1 Galumna obvia | reverse complement strand
CTCTCACTCTCTCTCTCTCTCTCTCTCTCTCTCTCTCTCTCTCTCTCTCACTCGGCGTAATACCATTTTAAATTAAGTAATTTCAGAGCTTTTAGTCTTAAACTCTGAAAAATAGTGAAATGAATTTATTTTTAAAAAGTGTTGACATTATTTTATAAAATAAATGCTCGGGTTGTGACAAATTGATGAAATGAGCCTTCGTTAAAGTGACAGTTTTATAGAGTAATCTGTGCAAGCTTACTTTATTTGCTTTATTATAATAATTAGCTAGACTTAACAAGATTATATTTTTTCAAACATAATATGAATTTAAATAAAGAGGAAATTATAATTATATATATTTAATAAGATTTATAAATAATATTAAATTTTGAAATGACATGGCTAAGTATAGAGATTTTATAATTATAATAGATGATCAATTTATATTTATTAAAATGACATGGTTGCAAAATATTTAAGTATGCAATTTATTCAAATAATTATTGTTTGCAATTATATAACAATAACTCAATTTTGAAAATCTCTGACTACTGATTGATTATGCAAGATTATGCTTAAAAAGTGTGATCAAGTTTTTATTCATGAGTTCTAATAACTTTTGACATATAGAGATTAATTAATTATTAATTATATTCTAAAATAACTATTAATTTATTACTCAATAAGTTTTATAATATATTTTAAATTTCTTTTTTTTGAAAAATATATAAATTATTAATTTTATAAAAATATTATAAATATATAATATATAAAAATATGTTATAAATATGAAAATCTATTAAATAGAAATTTATATTTTTTTGAACTCTTTATATTTCTTATAATTATTATCAAGCTAATTTGAAGGTAATGAGCCTGGTTATTTCATACATAGTTTGGAGGAGTGGTCACACTATCTATAATTACTGGTATTCAACTTATTATCAGTCAAAAAATAACCTTGAAGTTTTCAATATTTTGAAAAACTTACTTATCATTTTAAAATTCCACTTGAAATCAACCAGTTATTTGAGTATTAATACGTGTAACTACTTATTATAAAAATATTCATTTAATTCTATAATTTGTTTTAAATTTATTTTTATAAAACAATTAATCAAATAATTTTATTTTCATTTTATTTTTTGTAATATTTTAGTGAAATTGTTTTAATATAAACTTTATATTTGTTTATATATTTATTGATTTTTATCTTTATTTTCTCATAATTTATTTATTATTGAAAGTTTTTTTTTACGCATTAAAAATGAACAAGCTAATTTTCTGTAAAATTATTACAAGTTCATTTGTTTTAATCATATTTTGTTTGATTATTCTTAATGGAAAAGTAGTGTTTACTCAAAAATGTGACCAAGGAAAATGTACAACTACAGGAATTCAAGATAATCTTGGAAATAACCAAGATAATATTATAAATACCAATAAAACAACAAAATTCTATAATAAATCATATAAACGATTTTCAGAAGTGTTGGAAAAAAGTTCAGAAAACATCACTGGTGTTATTAATGCAATTGAAAATAAGGAATTCAAAAAAATATTATCTAAATTATCATCTAATTTGAAGCCAATCGAAGAGCGCTTAAAACAAGTTATCTTTGATTTCGTAATTTCTATGAATATTTCCGACAAATGTTTCACTTCATTGAAAACAATGACGAATGCCTTAAAGCAAAACCAAATCTGGCCTTTAATTTGTGAGTATTTGATTAGTCTTTTTTAATTAAATACTTTATATTTTCTCTTTTTTCCCATTTTGCTTAATAATCTACCTTTCATAAACTCAAAGTTGTCTTACTTAATTTAGTTCTAGACTCATCCGGTAAAATTCCTGAGGGCTTACTTTCTGGTGTTATTACAAGTTTTGGCGAATATGACGAGTGTTTATCAATAAAGAGCCCGGAAAATCTTAGCAAGGACAGTCCAATACGAGGCAAGTACTGTCTCGTGAGGCCTTACTTGCCTTATCCAGATTTCCAAGCCCTGGACAATACCCAGGAAATTAAATTCTTGAGTGAAGAGATGAATGAATTATTCAAAGAAAAGTCTAAAGAAAATCTAAATGCTTTAAAACTGCTCTTGACTTACAATACATCAGCAAGGAAACTTTATTTATTTCACCTGGGAGTTTGTATACCCTCTCATTGTTCAGCAAATGATCTGAAAAACTTCCTAAACAACGGTTTGTAAACAAAGAATTTATTGAATTTTAAATTTCAATAAAATATTTATTCTTTACTTCAAAAGTCTTCTTCAGAATCGCATCCATTCCTATAAAAGTGGGCCCTAAATGTGATGTCATTACAGATGAGATCAGTTTAAATGCTTATCAATTGTTTATGGGGTGAGTGTTGGCACAGAATAAGTGTTTAATTCGTTTTAATAAATTATTATTTAAATACTTTACTACTCAATAAACAATTAAAAAGGAAAAGTTAACTAATTAAGATAAATAGCTAGATCATATGTTTTAGTTATCATAGTTAACTAGGGCAGAGATAATTCTGTCAGATTTTGCAAAGATCATTTATTACTAAAAAGGATTTTATTAATTAAATAAATAAAAATCTAATTATTTTACTCGTGTTTAATATATCAGTAAATTAAAAAAAACTTACTTGATAACTTTTTAATAACTGAATAGATAGCCTTTAACCTTAAATTGAATAATAAATTGAACAGGCTACTGTCAAAATTATCAAAGTAATGATAATTGAGTAAATATTTAAACAATTCTTATCATGCTTATTTTCTTTTCAATGTTTACATTGAATTAACTATAACTCAGTTTTTTTTGATAATAAATATTAATGAATGATATTATTTTTGCTCTTGCATGTTCACATAATCAGCATAATATTGTGCTTTTTTATTGGCGGAGTTTTATTCTGTTCACTCATTGAATCATTTAATAGAATTATAAGCAAAAGATGTAGTAATAAATCACCGAAAAAGAGTAAAATCAGTTTAATTATTGCAATTCAAGCGTTTTCTTTGAGCGAAGCCAACAAACGACTATTCAGTGCTTTTAGGGATAGACTTCAAATAGTGGACGGATTAATGTTTTTATATATATTATGGAATTTTATGACACATCTTTACGGAAATGCAATCAATGAGGGATTTGTGGGATATAAGGCCATAACATCCAGTTTTATCATTAATATGGTGACCGATTCCAAGTATTTTTGGCTCAGGACTATGTTTCCCAGGGATAGTCTTTTTTTGCTCAGGTATTCTATTAATGGAATGTGTCTGTGATTTAATCCAAATGTTTTTTTAGTGGAATTATAATATCGTATGACTTTTTTGGTCCGAAGGACAGACCCTTAACTGTTCGCCAATACTTAAAGTTTTTGTTAGAAAAGTATTACAGGTTTTTGCCAAAGATGTTGGGACCTATTCTTGCACTCAATGTGCTGTCCTTTCTGGGCTCAGGGCCTAATTGGAACTCAGGCTATAATTTCTTCAGCAATTCCTGTAAGAATAGCTTCTGGAGAAACCTATTGTTTATCAATAATTTCAACACGGACACTTATTCTCACGTAAGCAAACTTGTCAATAAACCATTGATCTTGCTTACTCTCAAATTTTATTCGCAGTGTATTCTTTTATCTTGGCACTTAGCAGTTATATTTCAACTACAAATTGTTTCACCACTTTTAATGTTTCCCTTCAAATATTCACAAAAAATTGGATATATTTTCAACTTTTCAGCCCTTTGTCTGTCTTTCATAGCATCGATGGCTCCGATGCTGTTCTATGACGTAAAGGCAATACCTTATGAAGTGTCAGAACTGCATAAAATAGAAGATATTAAACACCACTTCTTCAGAATAATGTTGTTTACTGAACAATACATCCCTCTCTTTATAATTGGAATAATTTCGGGACACTTCTTAAGAAATAGAGAAAAAATCGACTCTATTTTATTAAAGAGATTTGTCTTAAGACTATTGTTTGGTTTAATCTCTTATTCGTTGAGTGTTTTGGGTATAGCTTGGAGTGAAAACTTCAAAGATATTAATGAAAAGCAAGATAAATTAAATTTGATTTTATGGGTCACTTTTGGAAAGGTTTTGTGGTCTGCGGGTAATGTTTGGCTTATATACCAGTTTTCCATTAAAACTAAAGGTCAGTAAATTATCAAAATTAAATTTCATTCATTTATTTTATTGTTTACTCTTAACTCAGGACTTATTAATGGGTTTTTGTCAACAAAATTATTTAGAGCTATAACTAGACTCTCGTTTGGAATTCTTTGTGCTTCCTTATTGGTTATCAAGTTCAGTTATTATACTAGTAGATCCAATGTTAGGATTAGCCATGGCAATTTGGTACTTGTTGAATTATTTAATTTTAATGAAAAAGTTATTAATTATTAATATGTCATCCTTTTATTAATAGATGAAGAAGTTTTACCTGGATTTCAGTCTTACATTCATTATATCGTATTTAATGTATATTTTTATAGAACATCCTTTCATCAAATTATTAGAACTAATTCAAGAAAAAGAAAGAGTTGCTAGTTCCATAAAATCTATTCCCGAAATTAATTTTAATGATAGAATAGAGATTAACCGACAGAATATTGAATTAAATTATGTATTCAATGAATAAATTACTAATTTATTGTATTTTTATTTCATATAAATTATTCAGGTATGATCAAGGTATTTTTCTAATCAAAAAAGCTTGTAAAATATTTTTATTGATAATAAAAATTTACATAAAAAAATTTTATATTTTAGAATTGGAACCTGTTTATTTTATTTAATACGGAATTGAACCTGGTCTTGTTTTAGCTCTCTACCCCTCTGAGAATCACTGAATATATGTAATGAATTTTATATTAACCCCTTAAAAGAACTCATATTTTTTTCTTACAAATATTTGAATAAATCAAAAGAATTGTTATTAAGGATTATTTTTAGTGTATTTATTAAGAATTGAGTATTTGTGAAGGTAAACATATATATCCTATATCATTCTATTATATGAATTTGCTTATCTATATTTATAATCTAGGTAATGAATTAAAGCTATAAAATATGATTAAGTAAATATTGATATTAGTTTTGTTATGTTTCAATATCTTATTAAAATTTAAGCTTGCAATTTTATTTCTGGTTTCTTATTGGTTGAATTCTAGATAAAAATAAGTTTGTATGATCGAATTATTATCTTGGCAAACCTAGTATTAATAATTCATATGTTTTCAGTTAAAGTGAGTATATTTATTATAGAAAGTTTCATTAAAGTTTAACATGCTACATTACTTCAATTGAATGCTAAAGGAATTGATTTTATCTCTTTTCATTTTATATATCTTGGTAAATACACTTGGTATTTAATAAACTAGGCAATGATGAGTGCTTTTGATCATAATAGAATTTAATTTAATATAATAAACATTTTATGACGTCTTTCAAACTACAATAAGTTTAAGCAAATATTAATATTCAATTCAATTAAATAAATATTTAAACAATTTTTGTAAAATTTACTTCATTTAAAAGATTTTACCAAGCAAAACAAAATTGAAATAGGAGTTGATTCACATTTAGAGCTCCATTTTTCCATTTTTCTTGATTCTACCCTTCCCGAGCTCTTAAAGGATAACAAAATTAAAACTTTTTCTCGATCCTTAGGTGTATTTTCATACCCTTACCCTTGAAATTTATATTCTTTTGAACCCTTAATAATACAATTATTTTCAACTAATATTTTGTTATTTATTTAAATCAACACAAAATAATAAGTTATTAGTTTCATAAATATCGTTACATTATTTTTAATAAAATAAAATCCTTTTCATTAAGTTTTATTGTCTTATTGTTTACATTAAATTATCAAAAAAATTCATTATAATTTAACATGATATATTATAATTTTTAATACTTTACTTACTCATTGCGTTTACATTGTATATGAATATTTTAAATGTGCTTACATACATGCTTGTATACCACTTACGCAAGAATTTGGGCAAAAAATATCGCTTATCTAAAATATGTGCTTGAAAATTTAATATTCTTTATAAATAAAAATTTAAACTATCAAAGCCAAGGCTATGATATTATCAAGGGCAAAAAAAGATTCTTTTGATATTTAATTTGAAATATAAATACAAAAGTTTCATCAGAATTGTGATAATATTAAAGAAATTATAGAATAAAATCCTTAAGTATTCTTCAAAACTTGTATAAGAACTTCGTTGTTCAACATTTTATGACAGAAAGGATGGGGAAAAATCAGTTGTTATAATATTACAGTTAGTACTCGATATATCATGTCTCGATTTAACCAGAACCTCGATATAACCAAGTATAATCTATGCACCGGATGCTCTTATGGGATTTGTAATGTTAAATGTTTGCGATATTACCAGAAAATATATCCAGAGCCTCGATATAACCAAATGCAAATTGATTGCAGCCTAAGTTATATAAACTTTGTTTCAATTTAACAGAAATTTCTAGAAACTATAAAGTTTAGAGACATTTGTTTAATTGAAAACAATATGTTTTCAATATTTATTACTATTTGAGCTCAAAAATAATTGAAGTAAATGACTTTTTATTCATTAAACCTATTTTAATAAATTTTTTGAATTACATATAATTTTTTTTTATAGTAACTCGATTTAACCAGAATTCGATTTAGCCAGACAATTTTAGTGGCACCAACTATCTAGCTATATCGAGGACTAACTGTATTAACATTCATATGATATGAAAAACAACACAAACGTGACCAGAAGTGAACACAATTATTTAAAAAGTTATTAAATAAAAGGCCATCTAATATTATGAAAATTTGAATCATTATGATAGTTTATACATAAATTCAGAGCGAGAAAAATTAAAATCAACATAAATATCATTAGAAATTGGCTAAAGAAAGAAAACAATAAGGGTTAAATAAAAAAATAAATTACCAGATAAGCCCTCAAAATAAAAGGCATATCATAATATTATTAACAAATTTGGTATTTTGGTAAATACGAATCTTTCACTTGTTTTTGAAATTATTTTAAGCTAGATAATTCATCAAATAATACATATTTTACTTAATAAAATAAAGAACAACTTTAATGTAATATTTAAGTTTTAACTATATATTATCGCTAAAAAATTTTGTATGACTAATTTCCTATAGAGTATCTGTAAAAAGTTGTAAAACTAGGAAATATGAAGGATTCAGAAGAAAGCTCTGGTGCATTATAATGAGACCAATTGCGGACATTTATTAAATGATTTCATATTCTTATTTAATCTATTATTTGTTTTTAAGATAAAATTTAACTCAGTATTAAACACGTTCGTTTGAAAGTAACCGATTTAAATGTTCTTGGTCTCTTTGAGAAGCTTAGTTTTCATTGAATTGATTTGTAAAATCATTTTTGGCCAATGAGGCTCTGTTTCCGTGAAATTGGTCAGGACAAATTAGTGTAGAAAGCTTAAATGTAAGATAAATTTTGCACTAATTTGTTATTAATAAAAGCAGTTTGAACTTTATAAAATTGATAAATAAACTTGAATATTTTAAGTTAGAAAAACTCTGTTTCACTCATTTTTATATTTATTTTCATTCACACCAATAAATTCAAAGTTCAATATATCTAAGTTCAAACTTTGCTTTTATTACTGAAAAATTAGCACAAAATTTATCTTACATTAAAGCTTTTTACACTAATTTGTCCCGACCAATTTCACGGGAACAGAGCGCCCTTATCCGAAAACGATTTTACAAATCAATTCTATGAAACCGAAGCTTTTCAATGAGACAAGGATCATTTAAATCCATTACTTTCGAACAAACGTGTTTACTACTCAATATAATTAATAAAAAATTATAACCAAGATATAGATTCATATAATATTATTCATAAGTTGAATATTATTTTACACTTGTCAATGATACTAAGCACATTTAAGCTAACTAGCTAAAGTATAAAGTTTTTGAAAGCTTTTCTAAAATTTTATTAAAAACCATTCAAAGATTTTGACCATGTATTTTTATTGGTTAGAGTGGCCATACGCAAATTTTGATTTCAGATTCAGAATGAGTTAGTCATAAAGAATTTAACCATGGTCTTCTTTTTATTAAAATCCATCATCGTGTACGAGAAGTTTCCTAGTTAGAGCTCAAAAATATTTACTTAAAACCTCGATTTTTGACCATTTTATGCATTTTTATCAAGTTTCACGTTATTTTCCTTCAATTATAGAGTATTTTACTTAATTTTCTCTAATATTTTTCAATTTTATGAAATATTTGTGAATTTTTCCCTTTTCCAAAAGGGTATGGGTACCCGACTACTCGTCTTAAAGGGGTATTATCAGGATATTTCTTCTCAGGGGGCTATTTTGAAACCCTCCCTTAGCCATTCTTTCTTTTATTTTAAAAATAAAAAGCATTTATAATTACTGAATTATTAAACAAAAATAACCTTTCCATATTTACATGTTTATTAACAAAAAATAAGTTTCCTTCTTATTTTAAGAAATAAATGAGAATAATTATAGTCATACACAGCAGATGAAGATTAAGCCAAAGGAAGTGAAAAATTTAATGTAGTTATTGAATTAACTAATCAAGCATATGTATTGAACTAGAGCTTTTTTCAAATAGATCATTACTCATTTTACAAATATTTTAACCATTTTCACTAAAATTTCTGTTTACATTAACTTATCAAATCAAAAGTACATGTTTTTTGTAAATAAGTATTTTCTTTACTCATCCAATTAATGTTATATATGAATAAATTTT
Organism: Galumna obvia; assembly: GCA_034695785.1. Lineage (NCBI taxonomy): Eukaryota > Metazoa > Arthropoda > Arachnida > Sarcoptiformes > Galumnidae > Galumna > Galumna obvia. Next base: position 5,904 of record JAQFZM010002176.1, on the reverse strand, counting down.
ATGTGCTTGCTCATCTCATATAGAATATGCATGAATTTTGCTGAAAAAGTGGCTGAAACTTCATTGCTGATGATTCATCAGTGATGAGTCATACACTTTATTCTTTTTTTAGGTAATTCTAAAACATTTAATAAATTTTTGATGTATAAAATTTCAATCACTTGAGTATTTCATAATACAGTAGACAATCGATTTTGTAAACTTTTACTTTAGTAAACTAAACAATTTTGTTAAGCAAACTTCAAAACCATAACACAATATAGATAAACTGTATATAAAATTGAATCAATTTAGTTAACATCAATTTTTGTTAAGTTATGTTTTTTGTTAACCATTTGGTTGGTTAACAACATGTGATTTAATGTAAAAAGTAATGACTTTTGTAAAGTTATATATTTTAACATCAAAATCATTTTTATTATTCAATTTTACAGCATAAATTTGAATATTTCACCTCTTAAGCTAACTAATGAACTATTTAAGATAATTATGATACACTTAAAAAAAGTTAAAAGGTTTCTAATTAAGTATTATTATTAGTGAATATAATCTAAAGATTTATTACAACTCTATTCGAATTATAGTGAAAATGAAGAAAATTTTCAAAAAAAATTATTTAAATGATTGTATAAATGATTATTAATAAAGAAAATAATGAAACACATGATATGAAAATATTAATATAGGAAAGGAAAGTAAAATAGTTTCAATCAACATACATATTTTCTATATTCTAAGGAAATTGATTTTTTAAAAAAACTAAATTAAAACTGTTATTTGTTCAAAAAAAAGTTAAAAATATTTAATATTTTATTAAATAATGTCACAAATAAGCGAATTATTCTTTAAATGCTTTATAATAACAAAAATAACTAATCATTTGACTAAATGAAAACATTATATAGTAATATTGCAATATATAGTAAATAAAACTTTGTTACGATTTTACACAACTTAGTTGAGCACGAATTCTTACATTATTTTATATTTATGTGCTCGCACAATTAAACAAGTTTATCCAAAAATTTATCTTAAATAAAATTTTACTATTCAAGTTTGTTAACTAATCGACTTTGTTAACCAATTTGTCAGCACCAAGGTACTTTACAAAAACCATTGTCTACTGTAGTTATTAGAATTGTATCATTATCGTTAAATATCATTTGTGACCCTTCCATATATACAAAAAATCTTCTTAAAAATAACTTTTTGTGACATTATTAACAAATTCAATTTTTGTGTCTAAATAATATTAGTTAAAAGTTTAATTATTTGTTTTAGATTACATAGCTAATATTAGCAATTAAATTAGATTTCAATTAGTTTCTTTATTTATTTAAAATGAGCTATAAAATACTTATAAGCTGGTCAACTTAATTTTCTTATTATTTTTAAAAATAATGTTAATCTGATCTTATTTTCTCAGTTAACAAGGACATGTTTTGAAGTGATATATAAACCTGTTTTAAGGCTATATTTGTACTTAAATATAAGTTTTACCTTGGAATCTTTTTACACTTATTCTACCATTTGTTATTTTGGTATTTGTTTTTAAAAGCATTTATTGTTTAAATTATATATTCTTTAAATATTAATTATATATAGAAATGAAATTAAAAATAGTATTTAAAATATTAATTTCTATTATATTAAGTATCATTTTATTCAAAAATGAACAAGGTGTTATTGCAATTGAGTGCAATGTAACTTCACACGATAAATTTACTCTTGGTTGCAGTAAAGTTCATAATATTCCAGTGAATAAAAGGGTTGACAAAAATTATTTTTTAAATGATGTCAAGAATTTTAAAGAAAATATTGAATTAAAACTTAAAATTTTCGGTAAATTTCAGTCAAAACTAAAGGAAAATCTAAAACAAATAGAGTTTCGCCTCAAACAAAGTGTTCAACAATTTATTATTTCACTGAATATTTCCAAACCATGTTATCATTCATTGATAAATATGAGCCGGGCTGCTATGAACAAGGAACTATGGCCTTTCAAATGTAAGTATTGATACCCTTAGGCAGAGATTCACTTTGAATGCACTTTTTGAATGCATTTATTCTTAATCTATGTGAACCCTATGAATCCTAAACTTGGTTAGTGAATGAACATGGTAGGCTTATATAGTAAGTATAATAAAATGTTTCACCTCCTATGCATTCATAGTGAATGGCTTCCCTTAGGGAAAGTCAACATATAATTCAGCTAAGAATAAGTTTTAAATATTTATACAACCTTGCTTATATATTCAAATGAATTTATCTAGTTGTTGACTCAGCTGGAAAATTGCCACCTGGTCTTATGGCGGGCGTATTGACAAGTTTTGGTGATTATGATGAGTGCCTATCAATTCAGAGTCCATCAAATAATATTAATGACATAATATATGGGAAATATTGTTTGGTGAGACTATACGCACCATATCCTGACTTCAAAAAGTTGCAAGATATTAATGAACTCAAATTCTTGGGCAATGAGACTAATGGTTGGCTCAAACTGAATATTAGAGAAAAGTTGAATGAATTAAAGGTTTTATTGACATTAAGTTCAGCGAAAAAGTTTTATTTATACAATTTTGGTGTTTGCATACCATCGAAATGCGAGGCCAGTGACCTAGCTCATCTCTTTGACAAAGGTATGCCTATTAACAATTAAGTATACCATTATTTAAGACATTATTAGTTTTATATCCGATTAGTCGTATTTCAACAGAAGTCGGACCCAAATGTGATGTCATAATTGATTCGTTAAAATTAAATACTTATCAGTGGCTTATGTTGTGAGTCAATGAATTTAATGCTCTTGGTTACAATTTACAATATAAGTTCTTGTTTATTTAACTCTTTTAACTATTTATGTTGTGCTAAACTTTTCTGTAATGCAGTGAAGTTGAACTCAAAATTCTTTTACTTAAGTTATAACTTATAAGTTATAACAATTGATTTAACATAATAATACAATTTTTATTACCTTGCAACTTTTATTTATAATTTTCCAGGATAATATTGATCCTGTTCATTTCCTGGGTATCTTTATGCACATTGATATGGTTTTGGTTAAAAAAGTATTACATATCAAATAAGAAAATAATTTCATTATTTGCAACGTTTTCTGTAATGGAGGCCAACAAACGACTGATCAGTTCTCGTAAGGATAGGCTAACTATAGTGGACGGACTTATGCTGTTCTACATTATATGGCACATAACATCTGTTCACTATAGAGGTGTAATTGAAACGGGATTTGTTGGTTATAATGGAATAGCATCTAGCTTCATTATTAATATGACATTCGAGAGAAAGTACTTTTGGGTGAGGACTGCCTTTCCAATGGACACAATATTGTTATTAAGGTAATTTTATTGATGGCTTTGTCTCTAACTCAAAGAGTGAATTTTATTTGTTTTTATTTGCAGCGGAATAATGATATCGTTTGACTTTTTTGGTCCGAAGAAAAGGAGGGCTAATGTTTGGCATTACTTTAAGTTTGGTTTTGAAAAATATTATCGTTTTTTGCCTAAAATGTTGGCACCACTTTTATTCCTTAATATTCTCTCTTTAATTGGTTCCGGACCTAATTGGCATTCAGGACATCATGTTTTCATAGAATCGTGTCAAAAAACATCTTGGAAAAATTTTCTTTTCATTAATAATATGAACAAGGATATGAATCAATTTGTAAGTAGAGACGAGAGAGAGAGAGAGAGAGAGAGAGAGAGAGAGAGAGAGAGAACACAATTAATTTTTTTCTTATAATAAAAATTACAGTGTTGTCGTGAAGCAGTGATCTTGGCTCTAATATTCCAGATACAAATTCTTGTTCCACTTTTTATGATAGCATTTAAATATTCGGCAAAATTTGGATATATTTTAAACATTTGTTTACTTCCTTTGGCCTCACTTTTAGTAATCTCTCAAAAGTTGATGGGAGGCCACAAATTAATACCATTTGAAGTATCCGAGGAATATTCAATAGAGGCTTTAAAATCAACGTTAGCCTGGTTCCTAAATACACCAAGCTTGACTATTCAATTTGCTATACTAGGAAGTTTAGCTGGATACTTTCTAAGGAATAAACAAATATTTGATAAATTCCTAGAAAGACATCGATTTATAAGACTATTAATTCCATTAATTTCTTATTTTATGAGTTTTTTAAGCATCGCTTGGAGTGAAAACTTTAAAGATATGCACATAAAACAGAATGAAATAAACCTTCACTTATGGCTGGCCTTCGGATGGTTTTTGTGGTCTGTCGGCAACCTTTGGCTCATATATGATGTCTTCAGCAAAAGAAAGAGTCAGTCTTTAGTTCATAATTATCTCTTTTACTCACTTCATATATACAGTTAACGAGAGTTACTTAAAGACTAATCTCTTAAGTCTTTAAAAGTCTTCTCTTAGTCTTTACATAATGAGTGTAATCTTGGATATTTTAGAAGAAGTTTCTTACAAATAAAATCTATTAATAAGTTAGCAGTGATAAAGAATCAAATTAAATAAGCATGTTTACTTTTAAGTTAATGAGCAAACATGTTCTTCCAAATGGAAAATCAAATTATCATGTTGATTTTTTTAGTTTTGTTTTATTAAATTTACAAGTTTCTAGAAAAATATTTACCAAGAATAAAAAAAATTCAATATTCTTTAAAATATATTAAATATTATTTAATTAAAAGATGACATAAAAACACTTCTAATTTAAATAAATAAGGTGGGTGTACTAGATATGATTTAATTTTATTATATTGCAATAATCACCAAGTTCGATTTAGAAATCAATATATGCTCAGGCAAATTATTATTTTAACTTTTTCATTATATAATTGATTAATAAAGTTATTACTCTATTAATAGTAATACTAATAAATATAATAATAAAAGTTAATAAAAATGTGTTAACTATTAAAATATTTTCAGGTTTTATAAACAGAGTCTTATCAACAAAATTATTCAACGCATTAACTCGACTATCCCTATGTTTTTGTATAATTAGCCATGATTATTCAAAATATACCATGTTTACCAGGAAACAAAACATAGCCATCACACATTGGAATCAGGTATTCTGTAGAAAATATTGAATCAAGCAATTAATATCTTGCTATTTCTACTAAATATTCTATTAATAGATACAAATCCTTTACATCGATCTGACAGTTGTAGTGATCGTATCGTATTTGTTGTATGTCTTCATTGAATATCCATTCATTAATTTAATAGAACTAATAAAAAAAGATGATAGAATTGATAAGTTAAGAGCCATTGAAAGTGAATTTAATAATAAACTTCCAAGATTTAATAATAATATGGAACTTCAAGTATTTATAGCAAGCTAATATTATTAATGAAATTTATTTAATTTAATCTCTTTTTAATTTAATTAATTTCTATTTTATTTAATCATATTTATTATAACCTATGAAATTAACATGTTTAAGTTATTAAATATTTAAACCATATATTTTTGAATTAAAAATAAATAACTAAATTAAAAGTTCTAAAATCATTGATTATTCAATTTATCAAAAAATTTATATTACTTTAGTTAGATTATGTATTATTATTAAATAGAAAGCAAAATTCAGTTTAAACAAAAATATTTAATACAGAATATTTAAGAAGCCTTGATATATACAAAGTTAGAAAATAATTAAAAAATATCTAGGTTAAATGATATATATTATTGACATATTATACCAGGTATGTTAAAGTAGCCACAATGGGCGAAATATTTATTTATAATTTCTGAATGCAATGACCAAGATAGGCTTAGTGATCAACATATAAATTCCAATAAGACATTCAATTTATATTGAGTATTATTGTCTCGTTTTAACATTTATTTATCAAAAAAAGTTCATTATGTATTTTAACTACATTTTAATAATAAAAACT
>JAQFZM010002175.1:0-14690 GCA_034695785.1 Galumna obvia | reverse complement strand
GTGAAAAATTTAAACAAAAGTTTGTAAAAAGTTTTTTAAAGTTAAATAACTTTATTGAAGTTATTTAACTTTTTGAAATTGACTAAACACTAAAAAGTTATTTAAAGTTAAAATAAAAATCTCTAAAATGACCTTTATTTGTCTGATTTTAATGCATATTAAGTATCTTGGTGATTAGCGCTATCGAAATTTAAAGTTATTTAACTGAAAAACATCGCTTTATTCATTGGATGTCATACTATACATCATTTGTTGTTATAGTGACGTCACTTACGGCAAAATTTCTGTCTATAAATGGACGAACTCTATTTTTGACTACTTTTCTCGCTACAGTGTGGGGTATTTTCAAAATGGCCACCAAACTTAAAATAGGTTGTTTTAAGGGTGTTTATGGGTATTTTCTTGTATTAATTCATACAAATGATTCTTATTTAACGTTTTATATCATATTCGAGCTATAAAACAAAGAATTTAGTGCAGGGCTTCACCTTGATTGCAAAGGGGTTAAATATTTTATTATACTTACTGTATGAACAAACATGTTCATTCATTAACCAAGTTTAGCGTTCATAGGGTTCACATAGCAAACGCACAAAATGCAATCAAAAAGTGCAATCAAAGTGAAGCTCTGATTTAGTGCAAAAAATGAATTTTTCAAATATTCAGAAATTCAAAGTCAAAAAATTCAAATTTACTGCTTATAAATATGCGTTAAAAACTGTAAATTTGACTTTTGTATCAGTTTTTATTATGTTTTTTTTTTTGCTATTTTTCTAATAGTTTACAGCCTTTTATTGATTTATTTCTTTAATTTTTCTCTTTTACGAATATTTTGCTCCTATTTTTCTCGCCGATGCTCTTGGGAGGGGGGGGTATGCCGTCGATCACAGGGGGCTCATGGGCTATACCCCCCCCCCAGATGGCCATTACTGATATATAATGAAATGAAAGGTAAAGCTTTTAGCTCTTTTGAAGGATAGCCTGAGGTGGGGTGGAATGGGGATGGAGATGATACGTGCTCACGATGACAGCCCTAGTCATTGTTGCACTTCATCCAGGCTACGACACCTATGTTTTTGTGGGATGGCAATTGCTGGCCCACCCATCTATACATCGCGCTACTAAGTGCCGGAAGGAAACACTGCTAAGTGCAGTGCTGTCCATCTGTTCGGTAACTGATAGCCTTTCGGTATGGCCAGGAAAGGGATTTTAGTATTTTTGCAATAGAGCTTATATTTTTTGTCGACAGATGTCAGCAAACATACCGTAACTCTAATTACTTTTTTTATATAAATTCAGTTTATTTACATTTCAATCTGTCAAATATCTGTCTAAACTTGACATTACGTTAATATCGAACACTAAATCATTATATTTTAAACCCATTTTTATTTGTATAGTGTTTTAATTCGCAAACATTTAATGTTTACAAACGTTTTAAATTCTTTTGTTTTAATTGTCAAATAAAATATAAACAAATAATGAAATTTAAAATATTTTTATTTAAATTTATTAAAATTTAATTTATTTGAATTTAATTTTAATATTAATGATAATAAAATGTATGTCCATGGTACTTTAGATTATAAAAAGTTTAAGTTATTTTTTATGTGATATGTTGTCAATAGCTTCGAGTAAATTCATTTGTATAGATTGAAAGCGAAGTCTGGATGGACCAGGTGGTAAATTATTAAAATCACATTGAACATTGTCCTTGTTCATACCATACAAATAATCAATGAGCAAGTTAAATGTATTATGTGTGTGCTCTGCAACACGTTTTCGAATACCATTTCTTTCCGGATACTTTTCTATAGTCTTTTCCATCCAAATATCCAAATAACTTACAAAAAAAGAATAATTTTAAACTAAACTAGCTAAAATTACAAGAATTACCAAGCTATAAGTGGCAATTTAAACTTTGTGTTGGGTTTTACGGCTTCAGCCAATGCTTTCTCGAGAAAATCTCTGTAATCCTTAGCGTCGAAACGGCGGGCATTTATTTCTTTAATCTGATTGTTTATGGCCGTAGCCCTTGACATCGGACCCCTTGTCTTCTGGCACTCCTTCTTAGATATAATGGGCTCGTTAAACATAAAATGTGCCGCTTTAGAGACCACTTTATTTTGATAATGGTTAATTATCATTTTCATAAGATCGACCTTCATTTCATCTAGGTAATTTGCTTGTCTGGTTTTAGATAATAACTTTGTATCTAGTAACAATTTGTGAACATGGTAAATTACTTACTCTAGGTTGCATGCTTCTTTGAGCTTTATAAAAGACGGGTATTCGAAGTTAGGGTCGCCATAATTAAAAAGAAACGCCAGCACTTCATCTCTTACATCAATTGGTGACAGGTCTTCTATACTCTTGCATAAACACCATAACTGGTGATAATCTTAATAATTAGTTCTTTTAGTCATTGTACAGATAATTTATATTTAAACTAACTTGTTAAAATTAAGATTAATCCTAATTTTAAAACAATCATTATTTGATTGATTTGTTTTTAATAAAAATTTATTTTTAATTTTATCGATTATTTTTAAAAAACGTAATTTAATATAATTTTTTTAAATTAAAATAAAATCAAATATCGTATATAATTATGTTTTTTCAATGCCCTATCTATTTGTGTTAGTATTCTATTAATGATATGATTTACACAAATTAGAGATTTTTCAGTTACGATAAAACACTGAAAACACAATTTTGTTTCTAAAAGTTTTTATAAAATATATAGAAATTATTAAAATATTTATTGAATTGAAATAAATTGAGTAAAACAAAATTAATAGTTTAATATATTTTTGATAAGTATTTAGCTGTCAATTTCTTTTGTAAAAATTTACCTTGATATTATTAATCAAAGTCTGTCATTTGTAATAATAATTTTAATTAATTGGTTCTATGAATAAAATATTTTGTGCTTTAATGTTAAAACTATTGTTTTATTTTAATTATTTAAGTATTTAATTGTTGAATGACTCAGAATAGTTTGCTATAATTTATTTGTGGCTAGTATAAAAAACATTAACCAAAAATAATAGTTACTTCTCAATTCCTAATTTAACTTGCTCAATTAAAATTGGTGAGTAATCTAATATTATTTTGATTATTAGACTAATATAGTTAATAATTATCGATAGTTAACATGCAAACCTTCATTATATATAAATGGTTAATGAAATAAGAATCATTAGTTTTGAGCAAGGTCAAGTGTGCAATCATTAATCATCGAATTCCGTTTTGGGAAGTATACTTGGTTAAATATTTAAATAAGAATCATTTGCGTGTAATTATGAAACCAAATGTAAATAAACTATGAATTTAGGAAAAGTTTATTTTATAATTAACCATGTACCAATTATAAATGTTATAAATTATTAGATTCATTTGCAAAAGCTATGAATATAATGCTTAATAACTTGAATTTACGTCAATAGTTGTAAAAAGTATAAACAATATTCAGTTTTTACTTTAATTTGTGTATAATTGAGTCAAAGATTCAACAGAAGCGCCAAATAATGATTTATTAAAAATGAGTTTATTTTTAGTTTGTTTTATGCAATCATTTTTGCGAACTAAAGAAATCTTAAATAATTTATTAAATTTAACTATAAATAGTAGCATGGTTATTTATCACACTTGGTTTTAATGGAAGTTTAACTCATCCGTAGAATTGTCTTAATTTTTTTTAGTTAATTAAACGCGAAATGCTTGCAAAACAACTTATTTTTACATGCTACTTTTTTGTTAGTATTGGAAACTTTACAACTTTTTTAAGTTTACTATTATTTTTAGTAATTTAGCTTGCCAAAAAAGTATTAAATGTTCTAGATGATTATGCAAGAGTTTGTGTTGAAAGAATTTATTGCAAAATATAAATGAATAATTATTAAATAATATAGATAATAAATCAAAATGTTACAGGGTAAAATAATTTATAGAAGAACGCAAGAAATCAATTATTGTCTTGCTCCAATTTTGCTTCAACATGTCGTAAATTATCTTGGCAATAGATTTAAATTTTGTTTAAGAACAAAAACTTCCTTAACCATAAAAATACCAAGGACTATTAATGTTTGACAGATTAATTATCATAATTACAGAGTTTTTATGGTTTACCCAAAAAGAAAACTTTTTTTTCCAATTCAAGTCTCTATTGTTTTCTTATCAAAACAATAGTCGAACACAATTTAAAACGAGAGTATTATTCGTTAATTTTTTCTCTTATGAACTACTTTTGCATTAAATTTCATTCACTTTTCAATAAAAGAAATTCTTTATTAAAATTAATGTTAAGTTTTATGTATTTTTCAGAACTGGTTTTCTGTTCGAACAGAAAAGAAAAACAATTATTAAGTTATAAAGAGAAAAGTGTTTTGATTAATACCAAACACAGTTTAATAGATTAATAACTAAAACTATTTTCAACATTTGATTCAAAGAGAAATTTATTACTACAGAATTCATAACACCATTAAAGAGTAATTGTAAACTTGCAAACTGTAAATTTAATGTTAATTCTATTCAATTGTCTTACAAATTGAATTGAAAAATAATTATCATGCAAATTAAATAATTATTAGTCGGTTACTTTAATTTATGCTTGATAATTCTATTACTGAAAAACGCTCTTTATTAATAAGGGAAAAATATGGAAATTTCATTAATTTCAAATTAGCCTAGATACTAAAAAATTCAATTTAATGAATAAATAATTAAACTTGATCAATTTTAAATTATTACAAAATAAATCATTTTATTGGTTCTAAGAAAACTGTCCAAGATAACATTATTAAATAAATAATTTTCTACTAAAAAACAGCTTGCTAATTTATTCATGAATTAATGAAATGTCAAGAAGTTCAAAAAAGAAACTTGTCAAAATTACTTTAAACACTCTTTAAAAAGCAAAGTTCACGGGAACAGAATGTGAGCTCTACCGCTAAGTATTGAAAAAAGTAACTGTTCTTTGCTCTGAGAGGCAGTTGTGGTGTTCCCACGATTTGAAAAAAGTGCACAGAATAGCAAAACATATGGCAAACACTTAAGTCTCTGTTGGCAACCACTCAACTGGTTGTTCGTCGTATTAGTGAAAAGAGACGGTGCGCTCAGCACTCGCCTCACCGATAGTTAACCTGCTTTTCCTGTCCTCTCCTCTGCGTTTCTCTAAACACTAAAACACAACACATTCTTCAATGAAAGGCAAAACATTGTTGAAAACAGCGCTTATATTTTGATATTATTTACAGTTTTTTCTCAACAAAAAGTAATAAAAACTATTGTTTTTTTGCGTTCATTTCTATCTTAAGTTGTGTTACAATTGAATGAAGACATTAAAAGACAATATTTTTTGTGATAAACGTTTCGCTTAATCTTATCTATTAATAATTGATATAATATTTACTCGATTATATTGAAATTTTATTACACTGACGTGAAAAAAAAATTGTTCTCACTTATCAACAAGGATATTTACAACTTTTGTTTCATATTAGAGGCAGTTACTTAAGTTAACAAGCAAAATTTTGTTAAATTTTTAGAATATTTGAAAATTTATCTGTGTAAATTGAACGCCTTTTATCAAATTTATTGTGAAATCTAATAGTTTAAATAATTGAGTTTTAAGTGATCAAGTTACTTTTGCAAATTATTTTATAACTATTAGTCTTGTATTTCATCAGTGAATCATTTCATACGGAAGTGATTTGTTTTTATTTTGGAGTAATTTTTGAATTTTAATCTCATTTTAATTGAATTTTAATTAAACGAATCAATGGATGGATTCAATAAATTCCGGGACAGAGTTCGCGAACAAACAACTCGTCTCTATCACAGAGTCCGGAGGTTTGGCCGCCGGTTAGTATTGCTTTAGATATTATACTTTTAATTAAGTGTTAATTATTTTCCAATTAATTTATTGCTCTTGCTCAACTTATTTAATCATTAAATGTGAACTTGAAATGCTTTGTTCGTAGCACTAATAAACTTGTTAAAATAGTTTTTTATTTTGATTTTTCTTATTGTCTAGCAATTTTTAAATAAATAAAATGTCAAACTTATAATTTTCAAATCAGACTGTGCAAGTTAATAAGCTATTTTGATGAACTAGCAAGTATAGTAATTATTTTAAAAGACTGTAAATTTAGGAAAGTAAAAAAAATAATACCTTGATGTAAACTTGCAAATTATAATTCTTGGATCGTTTCCGGAACAACTTTTTTGTTTTCCAGTGACATTTATTTTAATTAATATTTTCTATTATAAAATGTAACCTTGCATAATTTCTCAAAGAAATATATTTAAAGCTATTATAGAGAATTAAAGGCGAAAAATAAATAATTGGAAAACAAAAAAAGTTGTTTATTGTTATTAAAAGTTATTTATTTTTCGCTTTCAATGACGAGAAAACAAAAGCATTTGTTTTAGTATTCTTTAGTCTATTGTTTTGTTTTGATTTCAAAAATAATATTTGCCTTAAATTCACAGAATATTTACTAAAAGTGATTCGTCGGCGACAACACCCGAACAACAACACTATAATAACACTATTGTCGGCACAGACACCAGGAATAAGCAGGCAATACAGCCACCACTGCACAAGGTCATTATGGTCGGCAGTGGAGGTGTTGGCAAATCTGCACTAACACTACAGTTCATGTATGATGAGGTAAATATTACTATTAATCATATTTAATCTAGATATAAATTTTAATAGATAACATTAAAAATATCTTGCTCATATCTACAAAACTTAATATTGAAGAAGATTTGAGTCTATTTTTGAAACTAAATTATCCATGTTTAATTTATGGGCTTTTATTGTTTACCGCCTTCAGTAAGTCATGCAGATGATCTTGATAAATTAGCTAAGAATAGAATTAAGAGTCTTATCCCTAAAAGCAGATATCCTGGTGATTGTATGGCTGATATGAATAATAAGTTTCCATAATTACAAGTCCTGAGTGTATAAAACGATTGCGTCGATTATTAAGTGACTCATAAGAAGTGATAGGAATCTGGAATACAATTCGAGTGCTTTTGATTTGATTGCAGGTATAGAATGAAAAAAAATGTAATGCAATTCGTGTGAATGAAATTTAAAAGTTAGCAATAAATTCAACGTTGAATTACTTTTTTAACAGTTGATTGAGCTAGATCCGCAATTTTTATGCTGTCTCCTCTATTTTTCAAGGATATATAAATAATTTTTTTGCTTGTTTACTCAAAATTCAATGGTTCGGATGATTGAGTAATAATAAAGTCTTATATTTTAATAATAATCTCTAAAATAAAAAAAATATTTAAAAATTAAGAATATATTTTCAAATAATCAGATACAGTAACCTTGCAAGTTATTTTAATATAATTTAGGTTAAATTTTTCCTAGTTTACAGTTTTTAATTTTACCTTAAACCATTTTTTGCTAGATACTTTTATTTTCATTGTTTATTATGAAAGTAATTGATTATAATTCTTGGATTAAATCTAATCATTTTGTTTGTTCTTTGAATCACTTTTTTTTTGGTGTTTTTTGTGGTAAATATTAATAAAACATTTTATCTGACAATTGGTTGAGTTGTCGTCAACACGACTCTCAAGAGATCTATTTCTGGTTCACTGGCTTTCAATCTATTTCTGGAAGTTTTAACTAAAACTGTTTTCACACATTTTTCATTCAAGAAGTAACTTGCACAAATACACTATTATTATTCTATTCAATTGGGCTAAACTGTAACTTATGCGATAAGCTTTTATTAGTTTATCAAGGTAATTATTTAAATATTTGATAGGTATAATTTTGGTAAACCTTCACACTTTAAACACATGTTATCTCTCTATTTGAACAAGATAAGATCAAATAAACTGATTGTAATTAAATTAATTAATTAGTTGAGTATGTCAAATAAAAATAAAAATGAGCATGGTATCAATTGAGTCATTTGAACATAAATTATATTTGAGGTTAACTTCAAATTAGAATATGTTTTTGTTTACTGTCTCTAAAAATTGAGATCAATTTCAAAGCCAATGAGGTCTTCGACCGATAATCACCTGAAGAACAGACTTTACACTTAGTTATCATTTGGAGATCTGGTTATATACGGTTCTGAAAAATTTTAATACAATTAGAGTATAAAATGATTCCAATTTTTCTGGTTTTCTTCTCATTAAAAACCTTCACTTTAAGGCATTTCTCTTTTAAAATTCTTTTTCTCTTTTTATTTGTAATTTCATCTTATTTTTAATACCCAAAAGGCATTTCAGACCCAAATTCTTATCACACTTTGAATATATATTTATCTTTAATACAATTTACAGTAAAACCTGATTTCCTTGAATTCAATTTTTTTCTTCATTTTCTGCTATTTTTACTAAAAAACCATTTATTTGACTTTATTTTAGAAAATTAATTAAATGCTTATCAGTAAATCACGTGATATAAATCTTCATTTAGACTCTAAATTTTATAGCATATACTAGTAAACCAGTAAATTAATTTTTCAAACTTTAAATCAATCATGGTTATTTAAACTTGAGTTATGAGAATTCAATTTTCAAATGATTAGATAATTGATAACCTCTTATGAGTTTAACTGTTATTCAAGGCTTAGTAATAATTTAAGCTTGAATAATTTTAGTTATCCATTAGGTTTTGCAGATTTTATACTAAAATTGTTTATAAGAGTTCCTTCGCTCATAAATTATTAAAACTTTGCTAATTTCTGGAATAATCTAGCTAAAATTATTTTTGGGTATTAAAATTATGGCAATATTTTAATGAATCAACAAAAAAGTAGAATTACTTTAAAGAATTCCTATTATATGTAAATCTTCACCATTTCCTCAATTTTTATCTAGTGAGAAATCTTAAATGATCAAGGGAAAATATAGTGGGAATTTTAGAATCTAGTTGTGAAGTAAATCAATGGTTTGATGAGAGAATATTTCTTAACAGTAGTTAAGTTATTTGGTGTTAGTTTTCTTGTAAAATACATTAAGTATTTAACGCTCTAATGATTAGGCAATCAGTTGTCAGACAATAGAGAGACAGACATCCTATGGTTAGACATAAACAGAGAAATTCATTGTCAGCCAAAAGTTGTTTCATTTATTGTGAATCTTAACTCACTTTAGAGACAATAAGTACTGAAATAATAGGCTTTTTGTCAAAAAATTTGAGGAAACTTTTCATGAATAGAGTTATTAAAGTTTTTTGAAAATTATTGTTTCTTTGCATTAAACACATTGTCTTCTGTGAGTCAATTAAATTCTCTGTGCAGTCATTTCAGTGATTAGTCAGCTTTGAAGCACTTCTTCCCCTTTTAATTAAACATTATTCAGGATAACTTTTCAAAGTTCAGGTTAATTCTCAAAACTGTAATTTTAGTTTTTATAAACTTTTGAGTTTAACAATAAAAATATATAACAGTTTTTTTTGACTCATTCAATAAATTTAACTTAAACTTTGTTCTAGGTCAAAATAATAATCTCACAGTTTTGCTAAAATTATATTTAATAAAATTAATTTTCTTTAATTAGTTATAATAAAATATATTATTAATAATATTTTAAAAATTAAGTTTTGTTTAAAATTTCATTTTGTCTTATGATAGAAACCTATAATTTTGATGACGACCTTGCTCATTTAAATTGAATAATTGATGGAATTAAAGGAAATTAAATCATTTATGAATAACGGGTTTTATTTTATTATTATTGACTATAAAATGGGAATTATATGCCATTTAGTATAAAAGCTTCCCATAGTTACCAGACATAAGAATAAAAAGTTGATAGATTATAATCACCAAAAAATTATTATAATAATAATTATTATATTCAAAATGATCTCAAATAAACGATAAAAGTTTAAAAGGAAAACATTCACCGAAATAACAGATATTTATATTCAGAAAATAAACGAAATAAAAGATAAATAAAAGAAATGTTTGAAAATCTAAATAAACTGAGAAATGTCTTAAACAGCAGTTAATTACGGATTGAATTCAAACAGAATTGATATGTCCTGTGGGGCGGAATAATTACTTACAAAGGATCAATTGTGTCGACTTAAATAGTCTTTATTAATCTAATGGTAGCACTTATTTAAATAAACTTACCTTGCTAAAAGGAGTTATACAATGAATTTTAAAGATAACATTATTATATAATTCGAGCCATTCTTTCAAAGAACGGATTAAGTAATACTCGTTTGAAATGACTTTTAAATTATAATTTTATATTTATTTTTAGACTTAACTCAAGAATGAGTGTCTCTTTCGTTGAATTTATGAATAATAAATATCGTATTTTCATAATTTATGTCATATTTTCCATAATTTTAGAGCTCTTTTTCAGATCAAATGAATGTCTTTAATGCTATTTATAAGAGATTTTTATTGAAGTTTTAGTTTCGCTCAAAATTCAAGAATTTTTTTTTATAAATTTCTTGTTTTTTACCATAATTTCTAACTTTTGACAAAATGTTGAATAATTTCCGTTCAAATGAGTTATTTCGCTCAACATTTCAGAGGTGTTCAAAAGGGAGGAAAATTGTATAGACTTGTTATTTTAGCTTGCTAACCCTAAATTTCATGCCTCAGAAAATGACAATTTGTGAACAACTCTGGAAAAAAGTGAAAAGTTATTATAGGCTTCAAATTTATGAAAGACTAAAATATGCAAAGAGTTGTGTTATGCATGACATGAGTTCTTCGCACTTCTCTTTCTAATCATAAGTCAGTCCTTTGGCTCTAAAAATACATTTTATAGTTTTGTTAGAATATAATTCAAGATTTTTCTCTTCATTTCAAAATATATTTTTTTTGAGTTCATTTTTATGGTTTTAAATGAATTCAAAGATTTGATTCACGTTTTAAAACATAAACTTATTTTGAATAATAAATGAGTTATTATTCTATTTTGTAATAAAAATATCAAACTTTCAAAATATAATCATTATTTAATGAATATTTTATAGTAAAATTACCTTGCATAATCACTATAATATAGTTTTATTACAATAAATTGCTTAAATAAAAAACAATACTTGGACAAATTAGATTTTAAAAATAAACTTGATATAATAAATTTTCAATAAAAATTTAATATTAAAATAACAGTAATTTATTAGAAAATTAAACTTTTATTAAAGTATTTCTGTTGATATCACTCAAAACTAGGTAATTTAATAAAATTAGGATAATGTAAATTAATCAAGTTTATAATTTACAGTTTTGTTACTCAATTACAATGAAATTAATGATTCAATAAATGATATCCCATTTCCTTAAATATATGTTTAGTTGCGTTTCACTGACTTGTGTTTATGTGCCCACACATTAATACAAAGAAATATGAGCAAGATCATTGAACCTTATTTATTAATATAATATAAATGCGATAAAACTAATATTTTATTTGATTTTACAGTTCGTTGAAGACTATGAGCCCACAAAAGCTGACTCGTATAGGAAAAAGGTCATTCTAGACAACGAAGAGGTACAGATTGATATCTTGGACACCGCAGGACAGGAAGACTACGCCGCTATTAGAGACAACTATTTCCGTTCGGGAGAGGGTTTCCTCTGTGTCTACTCTATTACAGAACACGAAAGCTTTGCAGCAGTTAATGAGTTTAGGTAATTGATCTTGGTCAATAATCAAGTAAAAATATACGTAGGATTTGTTTTCGAGTCAAAGTAATATAATGACGTTTTCTAATAATGCTTTTGAACATGCTTAGTTTATTAAGTTACAGTTTAAAAAAATAAAATTAATTATAATCTTGGTTATTTTATTATTTTAGGGAACAAATAATTCGAGTGAAGGGCGAAGAGAATATACCCTTTGTTTTGGTTGGAAATAAAGCAGATTTAGAGGACAGACGTCGGGTCAGACTCGAAGAGGCAAACCGTTTGTCTGACTTATGGAAAGTGCCATACATTGAGACGTCCGCCAAAACTAGACTTAATGTCGACAGAGTAAGTCTTCATTAACATTAAGTCATTTTTTAAAGCTTGGTAATATTTATTAGCTAGATCATTTTGGTTTTCATTTGTACTAATAATTCTAATAATAACTTATCGACCGGCACTGGTGTACACATTCAAATGACCTGCACTGGTGTACATGAAAAAAAGTTATAGCCTTTACAAACTAAAATTCATGATAATTTTGAAAAAAACTTTTAACAAACTCCACTCTAAGGCAATGGTCGGCAAACATGTATCCAAGAGAAACAAATTGTCGCCATTTCTCATACATTACTTTATTAAGTTGTTTACATTAGTTACTGTTTCCTAGGATATTGCCGATCTCTGCTCTAAGGCTTAAACAGTTAACATAACATTACATTACAGTTATTTTTTGTCAACAAATGTGAAAAAATGCATTTCTTTTCTGATTGTTTTAAAAAGGGATCGATTATTCACATACATAGTATGTGATGATATAAATGATGTACACCAAATACCGGTCGATAAGTAAAATATTTCAATACAAATATTCCAAACCTCTATAATAAAACCACAGTTGGGAAATAGAAATTTGGTTGAGTTATAGAGGTTTCTTAGATAAAGAGGTAATTTTCTATACAAAAGGATCATTGGACAAACGGTTTGGGGTCGAGATATAGAGGTTTACTGTATTTGTATAAAATATTATAAACTGTAGTCTTATGGAAAATAATTTATTTTTGATAATTATTTGATATAAACTCTTTTTGTTCGAATTTATATTAATTTAAATAATTTTTTAAAACAAATTTATTTTTTAGGTTTTCATTGATTTGATGAGAGAAATACATAAACGAAAGTTAACCGAAACGGAAACAAATAATGGACCGAAAAAAGCCGGCAAAAAGAAAAAGACCTGCATTATTCTTTAATCTACTTATTTTTCAATTTATCAATATTATAATCGAGTTCATTTTAAACTCATTTTAAAACAACCATTTCCTTAGCCTTAAAACTTATGATTTTTTAAATTAAATTACCTAGTATCTAAATGTTCTAGCTAGTTTATATTTTATAAAATAAAAGATTATATCTCCTGGCTTAATGTACGGCACAAATATTGTAAATTATATTTAAGAGTGAAATGTCCTAGTTTATCATCATGATTATTTTGTATTTAACATCAATTCATTTGATTTTAAAATAAATATTTTTGCTCAACATCTTGGTTAATTTTAATTTTATAAATAAAGTTGCATTATTATCAAATTTTCTTTAAATATTTTAAAACTGTAATAAACTTTAAATTTGTTTCTTTAATAAACAAACTCTATTCAAGCTTAATTAGATTCTAGTTGCTAGAACAAATATGCTAAAATTTGTTTATGAGTTTATCGCATAAATTTTTCTATTTTTTAATTAAAAATATAATTAACTCTATTTTGAAAATATGTGCAGTTTTTTCAAAACATTTTCTGTTATTCTATGAAATTTAACATTTGTTATGATCTGAAAAGAGATTAACAAGGTCATCTTTAAATTTAAATGAAATGTTCAAATATTTTACGAAAAATTAAGTATAAATCAATTTTTAATAAAATAATAAATACTAATAAACTTTAATTAATTGAATGAATTAATAAACAAAATTTGAAAAATGAATTATTTGTTGACTTTATTTCTGTTGGCTTTCATTCTAATGACTTTTGGTATGAATTCAAACATTTATTTTTGTAAACACTTTTATCTCAATTATAGGTCAATATTGTGGTATTAACGAAGAGTTCACAGAATGCGGTACCGCCTGTCCAAAAACTTGTCGCAACTTATATAAACCTAATAGGATATGTATTGACCTGTGCGTTGTAGGCTGTCAATGTATACCTGGTTATGTTAGAAATTATAGAGGAATTTGTATTCATAGAAGAAAGTGTAGACGATTTTCGAAATATTATTCAGTATTTGTTGAGGAAAGTCCTCAGTCCTGTCCCGATCCAAATGAGATATATAATGAGTGCGGAACTGCCTGTCCTGTCACCTGTGCTAATATGCACGCGAGTGTTCAGGGATGTACAAAACAATGCGTTAGCGGATGTGAGTGCAGAGCTAATTATGTGAGGGATGAGAGGGGTGTTTGTGTCCACTATACTGAATGTTCGCCCAATTTATGTAATAAACCAAATGAGGTGTACGATAACTGTGGTCATGACTGTCAGAAGACATGCAAAAACTATATGGAACCAGAACAGATGTGTAACCGAATGTGTCAAAGCGGGTGCTTTTGTGCTGAGCCTTATGTTAGGGATGAAGACTCGGGTAAATGTGTTCTAACAAAAGAGTGCCCTAATTATAGTGAACAAAATAATGAAGAAAATAGTAAACAGAATAGAGAACAGAATAAAGAACAGAATAAACAATCTGGTTGGGAAGAATTTTTTAAAAACTTATTACAAAAGAAATAAAATATAATTAATATTTCTTTAAATCTTAAACTATAATAACATTTAATAAAATGTCACAAATTTTAAACTTATTTTTCAAAAATGTTTTAAATTAATTAAATTTATTTTTATTTTCTTATATTCTTTATAATAGAGTTCTATTTTTATAAAATATACCCACAAAACACTTATCACTGATAAGTTATCAGTATTTTAGGAGAATTCCCTCCTAAAGTCTGATCTTTGTCTATTACTAATAAAATCAAACCACCTAGATAAG
>JAQFZM010002174.1:0-14693 GCA_034695785.1 Galumna obvia | reverse complement strand
AAATATAGTATTGAAATAACTAACAAAATCCAAACAGTACTTGAAAAGACCTTGAATATGTTTATAATATCTGATGAAACAGTTTCAATACCACTTAAAATAACCATTTTATAATCTTGTCGAAACCAATGACTAAGGGACCATTTATAGTTCTCATCGAGTGATGACCCCTCAATATCAAAGTCAACTTCCTTACAAAATATATTAGCTAGGTTAATTAGATAAATTTTAAAATTAATATATACTTGATTATCCCTAAAATAATTGGGAATATATTTCCAATTATCAAATACATTGAAAGTAATATTAAAATGAGCATGGACACCACTGGTCAATATTCTTAATAATTGGCTTTCAATTGAACATAAATAATTCTTTGAAAAGAAAATTAGTTACTTATTTAATGGTAAAATTTTATACCCCAGGGTTTTTAACAATGAATAATGAGCCATTTCCTTGTGCCTGATTTGGATAATAGTTAAATCTTGGCTTAACTTCCATACACTCGACTATTTGATTCGACATTATAAAATTATATATAAGTCCTATTTTACATGGAACAATATAATATATTTTTATTAGAATCAAAAATATAAAACAAGTATTTGTAATCTTTTATATTCAAGATAATCCTAATAATAGTGAAGCCAATCTATTATTTATTGGAATAATTTGTTATTTATCAAGAATTTTACTAGATTTTTATTGCTAAATAATTAATAAATATTGATTTTTACCAGTAAATGCTGAAACATTTAATATATACCTGAAAATATTTACTCACATTTATTTCAAATACAATTATAAGGTTTGACATAATTAATTTTTCTTTTATTATTTTGTTAAATATAATTATATCTTAGTTGTATTTAATTGGACAATTATTTTATTATAATTTTGAAAGTATAAAATATACAACGTGAGCCTTTACTGAGGGTATATATATTTTTGTTTATTTGAAATTCCCTTTATTTATTATTTAAACTTATTAAACCTAAATAATAATTAAGTAACAAAATAGAAATATTACTTAAAAAATGTTGAAGGCAATCAATTAAGAAGGAAACACAAATTGAACTAGTGCATTTTATTTGATAAATTATGCACAGTTACAAATATTGATTAGATTAAGTATTAGGTTAACATAAACTGAACAAAAGAATTATTGATTACTAATCTATTAATTACCTTACAAAATATTTTTTCTCTTTGCCAAATATTTCAAGATAAGGCAAAACATATAAACAAATTCCAAAATTAGTAGTCAAACCTAGAAATATAATTTAAATAAATATAAAAATTAACAATTGAGTAAAAAAATATAAGTGTTTATATTCATAGTTTAGTATTTAATAACTTTTATATATCTTATTTATTTTAATTATATTCATAATTGTATTCTATACAGAAAATGCTATAAAATACTTGATTAAAATGAAAAATTAGATTAGAAATATAGAAAAAATTAGATTTTTATTGCCAAATAATTAATAAATATTAATTTTTACCTGTAAATTCTGGAACATTTTATATATACATGGAAATATTTTACTCACTTAAGGTTTGACATATTTAATTTTTCTATGCTAATGATAAAGAGAACAAAAGAATTATTGATCACTAATCTATTAATTTCCTTATAAAATATTTTTTATTTTTGTCATGAAGTCTTTGCAAATACATCGCTAACTAAGTCTTGTTTTGCGCATTCAAGTTTTTCTTGGTTAGAGTTGGATTTTCAAGTAAAATTTTTAACATTTATTAAGTCATTATACTTGTCTATAAAAATATCAAAACTTTGAAAATCACCTTGCTATTTTTTGAAATTTGTTGAATTTTGTAAACTTAACAAAAAAACAGTAAAAAATTCACAAATTACCCTGTCATTCTTAGGCCGTTTTAGTATATTTTAAAAATTCTACAAGTATTATGTACAGGATTAAATTAAGGAAAAGGCCTTTTCTGTTTTTTTAATATTAAATGATCTTGGGGTCATAAGAATTAAAAAACTCAATTTTGGGGGCCTCACTAAAAATTCAACCAAGCTAAAAGGATACAAGGAAATTCAATTATGTAAAATGGAAAATAAACTAAATAAATTTATCTAAATTTTTAATTTAGTTTTTAAAAATATGTTTCCTAGAAAATTTAATTTGCTTAGGAATATTGACTTAATAGCAAAATTTTTTAATAATTTTCTCTTTATTTATTTTAAAATTACTTATCCGATTTCAAATCTGTAAACGGAAATTTGAAGAACAATATCTAAGTTATCACTTTAAATCTATTTTATTAAAAATATTTTTTAGGGTTGGTTACAATATGTCTCATTGTGACATATGCTACACCCTATGCCCAACCCTAATTTTTAATAAGCTGGAATTATTTTTAAATTGTGCCTGATAAAAGAGATCTTATTTTTTAATTTGACACCAAGATGAGTTAAATCGGTTGACAATTAAAAAAAATTTAGTTAATTGAAGATTAATAATTTTCAAATGAAGGAAAATATCCGATAATATAATAAATGGGAATATACAAAAATCATTAATTTAATCTTCAAATTGCTAGAGTTTTTTTATTTGTCAACCGATTTAACGCATCTTGTTGTCAAATTAAAATATAAATACTCCTTTATCATGCACAATTTAAAAATCAACCAACTTATTGAAAAATAATGTTGGGCATAGGGTGTAGCATATGTCACAATAAGACATATTGTAAACAACCCTAATAAATATGTTTATTAAAATAAATTTACAGTGATATCTTAGATATTGTTCTTCAAAATTCCGTTTACAGATTTGAAATCGGATAAGTAATTTTAAAATAAATAGAGAAAACTAGTACAAAATTTTGCTATTTAGTTAATATTCCTAAGCAAATTAAATTTGCGAGGAAACATATTTTCAAAAACCCTAAATTTTTAATTTAAATAAATTTACCTAGTTTATTTTCCATTTTACAGAATTGAATTTCCTTGTATCCTTTTAGATTGGTTGAATTTTTAGTAAGGCCCTAAAATTGAGTTTTTTAATTCTTATGACCCTCAAGATCATATATTTTCCAAAAACAGAAAAGGCCTTTTCCTAAATTTAATCCTGTATATTATATCTTTGGAAATTTTAAAATATCCCAAACGGCCTAAGAATGACAGGGTAATTTGTGAATTTTTACTGTTTTTTCTTTAAGTTCACAAAATTCAACAAATTTCAAAAAATAGCAAGGTGATTTTCAAACTTTTGATATTTTTGTATACAGGAATAATGACTTAATAAATGTTAAAATTTTCACTTGAAAATTCCAAATCTTAGAAAAACTTGAATGCGCAAAACAGGGATAAGTTCGCGATGTTTTTGCAAAGACTGAATTTTTCATTATAAATAAAAAACAAAAACAAATTGCAAAATTAGTAGTCAAACCTGGTAATATATTTCAAATAAATATATACATTAACATTTAAATAAAAAAATTATAGGTTATATTAATAATTTAGTATTTAATAACTTTTATATATATTATTTAATTTAATTATATTCATAATTATATTCTATTCAGAAAATATAATAATACACTTAATTAAAATAAAAATTTAAATGAATATTTTTATAATTTAAATATATATTCCTTTTTCATATTTTATAATGTGTATTGTATTTCTATGTATAGTAAATCCTAAATTTCATATATAATTTATAAAAATAAATCATTTTATTTTTTAAAAAAATTATTATAATTTAAATAATTATATCATTTTTAAATTAAATCACAAATATTTCAATTGAAAAAATTCAAATTCTAAAAATTTCTATTTTAATTTATATGTTATTTTAATATAAAATAAGTTATCTTTATCACTGAACTATTGAAATCACAGATTATTGCTATGGAGGAAGAACAAGAAAGGAAATTATTATTTTTGTTGTGTTTAGCAGGAGAAATTGTAACAGTCTCCCATACTAAGAAATGTTGAGGGTTTTTTCACCCGATTCTTTTCCAGAACGCAACATTATTTGCCCGCACTTTAGCAGAACATTAATAACAACAAGTGTATAATCATTTGGTGCCACCTTAAGACGAATAAATAAGCCCCGTCCTAGGTCCGAAATAATTTATCAACGATGGCAAAGGTTATCAAACTAAAAGGAGATTTAAGATTGTTTTCTTGGTTCGAGCTATGTCTAGTAAAATATGTATTTAGAAAATGATCAAAATTGGCCTAAAATTACTATAAACATTTAAATCAATCTAAATAACTGGATAAATTTCAAATGAACAGCATTTTGGATCAAATTTTCAAAGAACCAGATCAATTGTTTTCTTTTTTAGACTGCTTTTCAATGGATGTGTGGTTTTTTATTATTTTCCCTTTAGTAACTTATCATTGACTAAATTTACTGACTCTACATATATTTAAAAAAATATTATTAAAAATAATGGGATTATTTTATAATACTACTATTTATATCTTTGAATAACTTTAATATTAATTCAAAAACAAGTATATTAACTTGTTTATGACTAATAAATTATTAGTAATAATATCCTTGTTATTAATATTCTACTTTAATTCATATTTATTTGATTTTATGTTCAAAATAGTTCCCGATGAAATAATGACATCAATTAAAGGTAAATTAAACGAAAACTCATGAATATTATCATTAAAAATGACTTATCCCTATCAAAGGTTTTTTTTAGAAAAAAATCTTTTATTCAAAGAAATTAAATAACTTTTAGAAAACTTTTTTGATTTTCATAGAGAAAATATAACAAATAAATTTGTACCAGATTTAAAAAATTGTGCAAATTATCTAAAACTACATCAAATATCAATATTAAATCTTTTTAATTGAAATGACAATATTTAGTCATATTTGCCTAAGGTACTTAACAAAATTTAAAGCATAAAACAAAGAATTTTTGGAAAAATGCAAATTTGTAAAATTTTTAAACATTTAAAATACCATTACAGATGAGGAAATAGATGTACCACTCATTATATAAAGAGAGATAATAAATATTCATGTATGATAAATATTAAAATAAATTTAATGATTCAATAAATAATTTTATTATATAAAAGGGATGGCCAATAAAATCGATTCAAAAGTGTGGTAAGGGGTATTTTATGAAATTTCCAGGGGGTATTAGGGTAGTTAATTTTTAAAAAACAACAATATCGTCTATTTTTGCGTTATTTAGCATTTTAATGCTATTTTAGGCTATATTAAGGTTATTAATGGCTATAAATGTCAAATTTACCTGATATTCAAAAAGTATATTTTGTCTATTTTTCACTTAAAATTGGTTTAATAGGATAAAAATCGCAATAAAATATCGATAAATTTGATGAAAAAATGACATTTAAACGATTTATAAATCAAAATAATGTCTAAATTACTACATTTCTTTAAAATTTTGGGAATTTTTTAAAAGGTTTACAAAATCAGAGCCTGCGTTTCGCGCCTTCACCGATTTTTCTAGAGGGCCTGGGCCGTTGGCCTATCTCTGAGTTTTCCAAAGGACGGTATTTTGCAATACCCCCTCTATACACAATCCCTGTTATATAATATTAATTTGTAATAAAATATATTTTACCTAGATTATATGTCAAATAAATTTGTTATAAACCAATAATTCAAAATAAATTTAGTGAAAACTTTAAAAATCCAATTAATTAGCATATAAACTTTTATTATATTGACCATGGCTAGTTTACTCGAAATTATATTTAAAATAAGTTTACTATTAATTCAAACCCAAGGATATTGCCTTGTTCATGGCTGATAACATCCATGATATTAATATTCTATTTCAAATCATATTTCTTTGATTTTATGTTAACAACTGTTCCCGACGTTAGAATTAAAACTTTTGAAGATATAGTTAAACACAAACACATGAATATTGTGAAAAATATTGAATCTTCCCTATCGTCGGTTTTAGCAAAAGAGGACAATACTTTATTCAAAGAAATTAAGAAACGTTTAGAACATTTTTTTTTATTTTCGTAGAGAAAATATACCGGATAAATTGGTGCCTGGTTTAAAAAATGGTACATTGGCCTTTGTATTTAAACATAGTTTATTGCTTTATACAGTCGCGGAGAAAACCTCTTTTAATCGATTTGTAGCTATAAAATCTCTCACACAAGCCAGATCAAATTTATTTTTTAACTGCAAATATGGTTTTGTCTGGATTTTATAATTCTTAAATATTATCTCATTATCTTGAATAATTACAAAATAATTGCAATTTATAACTCAAGCTTTGTAACTCAAAAAGTAAGCTAGGTAGAAATTTGAAATAAGTCTTATTTTAAACTACTAAACATATAAGTCGATACCTGTTTTGGGATTTCGTGATTATCTCAATTAATAACAAAATACCGAAGAAAATTCTAAAAATTTTTGAAAATTTGAAAAGCATTTAAGAGAAACCAATTAAGGCAAATTCGTTGCAAATCGCATCAAATATAAAATACTTCAAGCTCTATAAGTTTCCTGAAAATTAGCTTGCTTTATTAATTGATTATAATTTTATAAAGATTTATATTAGTTACTATTGAAAAAAATCAACATTTATCATTGATATTCAATTTATCTTTTGAAATACTTCGGTATTGGACTTTACTATAAATTGATTTATGACAAAACTAATTAACTTAGCAAGCTAATTTTCAGGAATCTTATAGAACTTGAGGTTTTAAATATTTAATGCGAATTGCAACGAATTTGCCTTAATAAGTTTCTTTTATATGCTTTTCAAATTTTCAAAAATTTTTAGAATTTACTTCGTTATTTTGTTATTAATTGAGATAATCACGAAATCCCAAAACACGTATCAACTTATTTTTTGAGTAGTTTAAAATTAGACCTTTTTCAAATTTCTACCAAGCTTACTTTTAGAGCTACATAGCTTGAGATATAAAATGCCATTATTTTGTAATTATTCAAGATAATGAAATAATTTTTAAGAATTATAAAATCCAGACAAAACCATATTTGCAGTTAAAAAATAAATTTGATCTAGTTTGTGTGAGAGATTTTATAGCTAAAAATCGATTAAAGGGAGTTTTCTCCGTGACTGTATCTTGTTAAATTTTGAAAATGATTTTAATGAAACATTTGAAGATGTTTATGTATCACATTAAAACTTTAATTTCGAGCTATATTTCATTTTTACATTTGGTTCTTCTCAACCTTAGATCTTATTTGAAATTAATAAATTGTGATAAATTTTTTTTACTTATTTTATTTAATTTTTATTTTAATAGAATTAAAAAACTCCAAGCAAGTGGAATTTAGGAAAACTGGTTAATGATGCAAATAACCCTAAAGGCAATCATTTAACAAGGATATTTGAAATGCCTAAACAAGATGTGGTTAATTTT
Source organism: Galumna obvia (assembly GCA_034695785.1). Lineage (NCBI taxonomy): Eukaryota > Metazoa > Arthropoda > Arachnida > Sarcoptiformes > Galumnidae > Galumna > Galumna obvia. The sequence continues at coordinate 7,297 of JAQFZM010002174.1, read as the reverse complement.
AAAATGCTTATTTTGAAAGAATTTCTAGATTCCTTTTATTTTTTCTTTAATTGTGTTGCAATAATAACAATAATTGTTGAAACAATTATAAATTTTATGAAGTATATTTTATAAAGAGTGTTTTAGGTTAATGAACTGTAAATAGAATATTATTTATATGTATAAAAATATTTTGGGAAAATATATTAAGATTATGATTTTATGTTCCCTTTATTTTCAGTCTAATCAACATTTGTTACTGTGAACAGTTTGTATAATAAAATGTTCTTGTTCAATTTATTTTTAAAAAATTTTTTGTTGCCATCAAAATACAAAAATTTATGTATGTCTTATATTCGACGCATTACAAGTTGACAAAACTTTAATAAAATAAATTTTATTTGAAGAAAAACCAAAACATATAACTAAATAGTTTCATATAATTATATTTAAATGTTTTCAAATATATTCGAATTCAAAACACACTGCAATTGTAAAATTATGTAATAATAAAATTATTGTCGAATTATTTTTTAAACTTGGTAAATATTTAACAATTTATGTAAGTAACTTTATATACCTTTAAAATTATATATAAATATAATAATAATAAAAACTTTTTAACAAATTATACAAATACAGGATCATTCGAAAAGTCTCCAGTCTATATTGTAGCGAAATGGTGCATTTGAGGGCTTTAAATTGAAGCATGACAGTTAAAATTAAATTAAAAATAAACTTATTTTGAGCAAATAAATATAAAATTTCAAAGTTGAGGAATGAGTTTTTAGCATTTTTAAAAATATTTCTATGACAAACCTGCAATATTGAAATTTTATAGCTCAGAAAAATTCCATAGACATCTTATTATTATATTCATTAAATTATAAAACATTTTTAAGAAAATAATTAAATATTTAAGAAATATATTTATTATTATTAATTTAATTTAAATTGTCTTTCTTCAATAAAAAGCCCTCAAATGCACCATTTCGCTACAATGTAGACCGGAGACTTTTCAAATGACCCGGTAGTAAAAAAATTTAAAAAACGAATTTATAAGCTATTATTAAAATAATTTATAAAATAAAATTTCATATGTGACCAAGAACATTTAATGAAAATCAATAAAATGGAATCATTGTCGAAAATAATAAATTATAGATAAATTATTGGTGAAATTTAGAATTCTTTTGATTAAAATTTTATCATTTTATTAATATAATGAATGAATTCCAATCGATATCAAATGAAAATATCTAAAAAATTGAAATCCCCAATAAATTGTGTCAACAATCTTCTGGATACAAATCCGTGTTAACCGATGAGTGTTTCTAAACTCTATTATTTATTATGGTATTCAAAATTTTGCGAAATGTTCATCGAATATAATCCTATCACTATAAGATATCTAATAAAGCCTTTGAATGATTATCACAATGGTTATATCGACGAAAATACACCTTTGCTATTTTGAAAAGGTATCGATTTAATTATATTGAAGATTGGCTCAAGGTTATTTTATAAAATTTTTAAATTATTTTAAAATAATTTTATTTATTTTTTGAATCGAAAACATAGTATCACTGTTTATTCCTTGTTTTCAATAATGGAATATGTGGCAAACATTTCCATAACAGATGAGGAAAGGGATGTACCAATCATTATATATAAGAGAGATAATAAATATACATGTATGATAAATTATAAAATACATTTATTAATTCAAAAAATAATTTTATTATATAAGATGGATGGTCAAAGACCTCGACTCCATAGGGGGGTATTATTGGAAAATCCATCAGGGTATTAGGGTATTTTTCAAAAAACTCAAAATCGTCAATTTTTGCGTTATTTGGCTTTTTAATGCTATTTTAAGCTATTTGGAGGTTATTAAGTGCTATAATTGTCAATTTCACATGACAATCAAAAAGCAATATTTTGTCTATTTTTCATTTATAATTGGTTTTTAGGGTAAAAAACGCTATAAAATATCAATAATTTTTATGAGAAAATGACATTTAAACGATTTATAAATGAAAATAATGTATAAATTAATACTCTTTAAAATTTTGGGAATTTTTTCCAAAGGTTTACAAAATCAGAGCCTATTACGATTAGCGCCGGATCAAATTTTTCTAGACGAGGTGGCTTACCGCTGATTTTCCCCAGAAAGGGTATTTTGAAATACCTTCCCTATTGCCCATCCCTGTTATATATTATTAATTTTAATAAAATATATATTATCTTGATAATATGCCAAATTAATTTGTTAAAACCAATAAATCAAAATAAATATAGTGAAACCTTTTAAAAATCAAATTAATAAACCTATAAACATGGTTATATTGACGATCTCTAGTTGTTTACACGAAATTTTATTTAAAATATTAATATATATTTTTTATATAGCTTAAAATAATTGAAAAATTTAAAAAAAATTCAAATATTCGGGAAAATTCGGTTAATTATTAATAATTTTATACAATAGTTTTATTATTGAATATTTACGTCTTGATTTCAAAGTCATTAGATTAAGAAATTTAAGTCTTTGTTCATAAGAAATGTCATTTATTTAAAATATAAAAAATATATATTTTGTGATTTTCTTTTGAATTATTTCAATTATTTGAATTTGTGTTAAATTATGAATGAGTGAATTATTACAATATTCTACGATTGGGATTATATATGTCTTATAAAGAATTAGAAGGATTTTATTATTAGCATAAGGAAATAAATTAATTAATAAATGCCATTTTTTCATTGCTGAGTTAAATTTAGTTTCAATAAAATTATTTAACGATAGTTTTTTATCTAATATAAAGTCTAAATGTTTGTGAATTTTATTTTCATCGATTTAAATGCTTTAATATAATAATTCGCCAGAATTTCTGTATTTTTCAAACTATGTCTTAAATGTATTGATTTGTTTGAGTTAATTTTAAATTTCATTATTTAACCAAATTTTCTATTTGAACTAGATCATTTTGTAAGTTTTCAATATCACTGGAATTATAAATAGGTTTAATAATACATGAATCGTCGGTAAATTGAAATTGTTTAGAAGATTCAATAATTTTGGAAAATATTTAACTAATATTAAATAATTCGGGTGAAATATGACAAACTTGTGGTACACCACAAGTTATGTGACATTTATCTGAATAGTGATTTGAATAATGGACTGATTGATATCTATACAATAGTTTTCAAAAATTATTTCTTAAACCGATTTGATAACAGTTTTCAAGAATTAATTTAAATGGAAATCTATCAAAAGTAAGACTCATAACTAAAACAAGGTTTGTGGACAAACTCAATGGACACTACATTTACGGGTTTAAAAATTATATAAATTTTATAAGGTTTTTCAAAATTTATCATAAAATATTTTGAAAATTTTTTTGAAATGGAAAAATTTTCAAAAGAGGGTGACGGGGTGGGTGGGTGAGCTAATTGATGGGTGGGTGGGAGGGTTGATAGGTTGGTGGGTGGGTGGGTGAAGGATGATGCTATATACTACATATTACTCCGTTAAGGTATTGAAAAATGATATCAACGCATAATACATTTTTATCATAAATCTATTGGTAATAAAATATAAAAGGTCAATTATTTGTGTTAAGCAAATATATCCAGGTCGAAATCCATATGGATTTGATGGTAGTAATTTCTCTTTGGTAATAAAACCGTTAATAATATTATAAAGTAATTTACAAAATAGTTTTAAAATATCCTTTTCTAACGATATAGGTCTGTATGAGTAAAAACACGTCTTTAGGTTTGCCTTTTTTAAGAATAGGTTTTAAAACAATTTCTTTCATTTTGTCGGGAATTGTATTTTGCATTAAAACTGATTCTTTGAAAGACACTAAAGAAAACTCAGATGAAATTATTGAAATATAATGCTCAAAATCGTGACTTACAAGACGGCATTAACAAAATATTCGATAGATTTGTAAGCGATATTTAATTATCTTCAATTGTTGATTCGCTCCTAAGTGACATCGATGAGTTGCGACAAAAAATGTTGGAAGCGGATAGACTAGTAGTTGCAACACCACAGAGAAACATCCCTCAGAGAATTGACATTTCACTTTTCACTAATCCCACTGAACCTCAAAATGGGAAAATAGATCATATTGTTTTTATAAGTCAAAATTAATATAGATTTGCCCTAAATACAACATAAATTATCAAGAGAACTACCAAAGAATCAGATCTCATAAAGATTGTTTTGGTGTATGGAATATCAGTTCTAATGAATTCCATAAGTATGCTTTGATTGACGTTAGAACACGTGCAAGACCACTGGCTTATTGTTCAACAAAAGAAACTGATAGAGACTTTGATAATCAATTGAGAAATGTCCACCATTTTAATATTGTATAAAAAAACTTATTCATGAAAAACAATGTATATCGATGGATGATTAATTCGAGTCAATCACAACACAAGACTTCAGACATAGTGAACGACAGATCATAAATGACTGATTGAAATAGACCGTCGACAAGTAAAGGTCATTATTAATAAATTCCACGTTAAAATTGACAAATATTTTATATGTTGTGACTATATTTATCTTATTTTGTTTCGAGTCAATACTTAATTAAGTGTTACAATTTATTATTATTCTTAAATAATGAATATGTTTATAAGCCTCATACCAAGATAAATAGAAATTATTTTATTTAATTATTCATCATATTTTATTAATTAGATTCGACGAACTTTATTTTTATAAAAGAATTATTTTTAAAAGAGTAAAATTGATTATCATTGAATAACTATTTTAAATGCAATAAAAGATGAAATTCACTCAAAATATCAAAATTTTATACTATTTCAAAACATTAACGTGTTTAACAAGTCTGTCCTCTTTTTTGAAAATTTCAGGAAAATGTGTAATTTCGATAAAATATTTGATGATAAGCCACAAAATAGTTAATATAAAGATTTCATTCTTAATATGAAGTTGACAACAACTTTCCCTCTTTTTAAAAATTAATTTTCGACAGGACTTCTAGTTAATCACAAAAAAACATAGTAATTTAGTTTAAGATGATTGCAGTTACGGATCACAAGCTTACGCCATTGAAGATAATGAATTGGTAGACACAAACAATTAACATTTATTAATTGAACAAAATTACATTTAGGACAAGGTGTGGACACAAAAAGAATTAAAAACAGTCTACAGTTTTGTAACAGTAATTTATTTTTATAAACTTAAATTTAATCACTAAAATGGAATGCAAAACAATTTCAAAATAAGTTTCTGATTACAATTCAGTCTACAATAGTATTTTATATTTCTCTTATTAATTATTATCAACATTGTAATTATATTATTTAATTTTCAGATAATCAAATTTAAATGCAAATTAAATTTAATAGAGATAGATTATAAATAGACAATTAAGATTTATAATATTTTTTTTATCTTTAGAATAATCAATTGTAAATATTCTGATATTAAAGCAATAATACTAGCAAGAATGCAAAATAAAACTAGATACAATAGTTTACTTAAAAATTTCAAATCAACCACATTTAAATACTCATCAAATAACATATTTTTTGTTTCCCACTTATATTGACTTGCTCCAATTAGTTCCATAAAGAGCAAATTCCTTGCTTTAGATCGTATATGTAGTCCAGATTCAACCATGATGCATGTTCTAATTAAACAATTTCATAAGAAATTATAGTTATGATTGAATAAGAGTGACCAGCCCTTGTAAGAAATTACTTTTCTACATAATTAATTGATGGTTTTTAATCATCACATAATTTAGTTTCTTGAAAATTTAGAGCAAAATATATATAGCCCTATTTATATTTGTCTGAGAATGAAAATGCTTACTTTTTAGAAATGTTCTGGTCACTCTATATATTTTTTCATAAAAACTTATTCTCATAAATTATGAATCATAGACTATTTAAGGTCAATCAAACCTTAATATTTAAACAATTATTTTAAAACTAAAAACATATTTGTAAAAATACATTTTCTTTTTATAAACAATTAACCTAATTAATATTTGTATAAAGCATTCTTTAAAATTTATTGATTCATTTATAATCTATCAAGGTTTAAGTAATTCACTAGTGATTATTAATAAAATAATCTCTTATATGAATTATAGGTACTCCTGCATTAATTAAAAATATGCAAAGGCTTAAAACGACTATTTATTTTCTTTACTACAATTTAGTAATTATAAAAATAATTTCTTATAATTTTACCTCACTTTACTAGATCCAAAATTTTTGCCCAATATTATAATTAGAATTTTGTTTGAGTGATTAATATAGAAATTCACTTTTTTATAAACTTTTTTAATAAATTAATTGTTGAACATCTGTCACTCAATTTTTAAAAAGTTTGTATTAAAAATTAATAAAATTTAAAAAAATTGAAGTAAAATTGGTTGAAACATATTCAAATAAATATTTGTGTTATAAATAAATGTGTTTTTAAAAAGTTTTTATGACAAAGGACAAGGGGAGAATTAACTATGTGATTGGGCGAGGAGTTTCATCATGTTTATTCTATTGCTATTCATATCCCTCAACTAACCTGTGGTTATTTTAGAAATCGATGGGGTAGAATTTGTATAAAGTTAGATTAAATTAAACTCCTCATCATTAGGTCTATAGAGAAAATCGAAATTGGAAATATTTTTAGACCCCGCCCATAACTTATAAAAACCTGATTTCTTCAACATATATTCAGATCAATAACTGAACCGATTTCTGCAAAAAACAGATTAGCTTATCATATAGTCTGAGCAGTAAAATGTCTAAAACAAATATCAAACAAAATAAGTGCAAAACCTTTTATTTGGGCCAAAAGTATTGGTAAACCTTACTTATAAGTTGAAAATTATAAATAAAGTTAATTCTAATCAATTAAAAAAGAATTATTTTAGAGATAAATAGAAATAAGTCATATTTTTAACAGACTGAGCGTTTTTCAGCTAAACGGCTTCAAAGTTTAAAATTTCAAGTTTACATTATTGGAAATCTGAATATCAAACCATATGCTCTTGAGCATTCTGAAACCGATTCCGATATTGAATTTTATGTAACTGCTCAATTTAACAAGATACGCTTGAAAATTTTATTTTAGGATATTTTTATATGCTTCATATTAAGGAGCATTTATCGTTACCTGAAAAACACTTGAAAGTATACAAACTTCCACAAATCTAACTGGGACAACAAAACTCGCTCTATTTAAAAAAGTATTTGATCAAACTCAATGAAATTTTGCACACATTTTCATCAACTCCCCCGATTGTTAAAT
>JAQFZM010002173.1:0-14693 GCA_034695785.1 Galumna obvia | reverse complement strand
AAAAAAAGATGGTTATCATTAAATGACTTTAATTTGTAAATTAAATCAATTTACGCCATACATTCATTTAAAAGATAGTTTTGGAATTATCAAAATATCTCTAAAGGTTTTAGAGAATTTTAAGTTTGAAACTCCCAGCTCCTTATTGCGCACTCTGTACCTTAAATTATATTATTTTGGATAAATTATATAGAGAAATTTTCATAATTTGCTTAATCTTAGATTAAATTAATGACAAAAAATTAAATTGTTATTTTCACGTAAACCCTATTAAATATTTTTTAAATTAGAAAACATTTTAAATAATTTATCGTTTAATTTACAGTTTAAAATTTAAATTAATTTATTTATAATTATATTCGAATTGATCAATTTAATCAATTTATAATTTAAAAATAAGCTTGATCAAAATTATTTGGTAAATTATAATAATTTAGAGGCAAATGCACATGTTATACTTTTTTATTAATCTTGATTAATAATTTGGTAATAAAATCAATAAAGAGTATTTTCAAAAAATATTTTAGTCTATTAAAGTATTTTCCCTCCTAATTATTATTTTCTTAAAATCGTTCACTCATTTAGGGTTAAATTTTTTAAAAGTTGAAATATTGGCTTAGGATTAAAATAACTTATTGGAATCCTATCAAACCTGATCGAACTCCTACTCCCTATCTTTGAAATAAAATTCACTCCCAATAATTCCGGTTGACATCACGGGAATGGAAATTTTGGGTAACCCGCGGGATTAGAGATAATTTTGGGACTTTAATTTGAACTTTTGTAACTAAAAATGAAAATTTAATTAATTTTCATATAAATGCTTTAAAAAATATTTTAATTTTAAATAAAATTGAAATTGATAAACTTTATTTTAAAAGGAAATAATTAATTTTTAAGAATATTTCATTAAATTTGTGGTTATATGACTGTATTGAATTGTAATTTATATAATAGACATAAAGTAATGTAAAAACAATGATGGCATCTGACCACTTGTCAGGAAGTATGGCAATTTTTGGACCATTTTGGCGAGTCAGGGGGTATTAGGGGGTATTATCAAAATAGCCTTAAAAGTTAAATATAATAATCTTAGAGGTATATGTGGGTATTTTCTTACATTTATGCATACAATTCTTTATTATTTAAAGTAATCTATCATATTTTAAAATAAAAACTTAAAAATGTAACACAAAAATATGATTTTACTGCTTTTAGATAAGCTTTAAATACTGTATATTTGAGTTTTATATAAGTTTATATTTTTTCCTGCTATTTTCCCCATTATTTACAGGTATTTATTCATTTTTTCTATTTTTTTAATTTAGCGATTTTTTCTTTTATTCGCATCTCGCCGATGCTCTGGAGGGCTAAGCCGTCGATGACGGGGATATTGGGCTATATCCTTTGTGGCAATCTATAATTAAAATCATAGATGGTTAAGGGGGGTATTTTGAAATTCACCCTACCTCTGAGACGCAAAATTTTGAAAATACCCCCCCCCCCCCTGGAACATTGAAACTTTTAACATTATGTCCATGGATAAGCACTAGGTCTGTTGAGGTTTTTTTGGTACAGAGGGGGGTAATACTACCTGGACGAGCCACCTTTAGCCATCTGTGGTTAAAATTATTAGTTTTCCAACTAATTTTTAATTATAAGGATATAATATAAGTCTCAAAATGCTAGAGGGTATTCGAGAATACCTCCTTTCGATATCCTTGGTAATAATCATTAAACTTGTCAGATGATAACCAAATTTAAATCAATAAATTGTAATCAAATCTAAAAATTAAACTAAATATATCAAAAAATATTTAATTTTTAAATAATGGACACAATAAAAATGTATCTTTTAGTAAATATTTTGCTTTGTCTAACCCTAATTATTTCCTACTTATCAAAGTTCAATAGTGTGTATTTATTGGTTTTAAAAATTTAATTAAAAAATTTTTCTAAATATTTGGAAATCTGAAACTAAAATCTGGACAAATAATTAAAAAAATGAAATTAATACAACATTAATGAAGTTGAATAGGTCTATAGTTATTTTTATCAAATTTTTCAAATTAATCTTGAGGTTAGAAGACATTTAAACGTATAATACTATAAATCCTTTTGCGGCAAAACAGTAAATTTTGCGAAATTTTGAGTCATTTTATAGCTAAACTATCGGAAAATATCAAAAAATTAAAATTTCGAAAATAAATGTTAAATATAAGTTTTGTCAAACAAAACAATAAACGCCAAAAAATTAAATATTTTAGTTAATTTTTAAAAAAATTTATTAACTGATCTTTGTCATTATGGAAACATTTAATTAAAAATGAGGAGGTATTCCACAATACACACCCCTGGAGCGAAAAATTTCTGAAAATACCCTCACAACTACTAGAATATTGAAACTTTAACATTAAGTCTATTCACAAACACAAGATCTGTTGAGGTTTTTTTGGTCCAGGGAGGGGTAAACCCCCTGTGTAAGAGGCTGCCCTTGGCCATCCCTGGTAAAATGTACATTATTAAACTTAATAATAATTTTTATTTAAGAAAATTTTTAAATACTTAATTTAAATTTTGAGTTTAACTTTTTATTAAAAAATAAATTTTTAAAACTTCTTAATATAATAATCATTATTTTTTCGTCTGTCTAAAAATTTTAAGATTAACAATTTTAAATATTAGAAATTTTCATAATTCAATTATTCGTTAGATTTTATTTCATATAACAAACCGAAAAAAATAAATTAAATTATCAGATTATTAAGTTTAAATTAACAAATTAATTGTATTAAATATTTTAAAAACAGTAAATTTAACTCTAAACAATTTTAAAATTAAATCTATACATCAAGTATTATAATAAGGAACTAATTTTACAATTTATTTTATTGTTTTATATGTTTGAACTGATATACTCTAAAATATTACTAGAAAATTATTAGAATTATAAATCGGTTTATAATTATATAAATATTTTATTTGAATTTAATCATTGCAAATAATATAATTATGATGGATTAAATTATAATTAATTATTAAAATTAGTTATAATTTTATTTTAAAATACATTTAATCAATAACATATTTTCACTAACATAGAATTGCACAAGATACATTTTATTGAAGTAATTTTATATTCTCTTCAATTAAATCAAATAACACAAAAGAAGAGCTCTCGAAGAGGAACAACAAGAAAATGAAGAATGAGGTGAAAAAATTGAATAAAGAAAAGTATGAAATAAATTTTATATAGATATTTTGTTTGAATTTACAATATATGAATTTAAATTATTTATTTATAGAAAGATATTTCATTTAAAAATGTATTCAATAACTGTAGATTTTATTATAAACTTGGTAAGATTATTGTCTTGTTTTTAAATTTACTAAATGTGTAATACATAAAGCTAAAGGCTACACATCTTAAGTTGGGAAAAAATAAGAACCGCCTACTTTCAGAATATTCAGAAACAACATGATGTAATTCAAATATATAAATAGGAAAAATGTGCCAAAAGTTTTATTAAAAGTTATTTGCTTAATTTTAAATTAGTTTTATGTGATTTAATTATTGATTATTTGATAAAAATTTATAAATTTTAAATTATTTGACAATAAATAACAGCAAACGATTATTTTTACTAAATTTTAAGAAGTATACATTTGAGTTACATCATGTTGTTTCTGAATATTCTGAAAATAGGCGGTTCTTATTTTTTCCCAACTTAAGATGTGTAGCCTTTAGCAAAATTTCTGCTTGCATATTATTTCTTTATATATTTGAAAAAAGAACTTTCTTTTGATTATTTTGAATTTATTCTATTTGAAATTATATCTGAATTTAGAAAATTTATTGACTAAAAGCTAATAAATTCTCATTAATTGTAACATAAGTTCGAGATATCATTTGATCCAATATATCGTTTTTTATTTATTTTTTGTAAAAATTATGAAATATTGGAAACTTTTACAGATGTCTTCATATAAGACTTACATAACATATAATAATTTATGGGACAACTCATTCAAGTTTTTTTTAAATAAGTTAATGTTAACAATAATATTACCTTGATCATTTTGAAAAGAACGTTATATAAACTATAAAAGGTTTCACTTTAAGCAAATCTGTATAAAAGTTATGTCACAAATCCGTTCTATTATATTAAGTTCTGTTATATGAGAAATAAATGCAATGTTTTAAATGTCAAATAGTTTTCTATTGAATAATAATTATTACTAATTATTATTAAAACCTTAATTATTAATACTATTTACTATAATATTAGTAATGATTATTACTAATTACTTACCAAATGTATTATTTACTATAAATATATTACTTTCTATAATAAAATATAAACTATTATCCGTCAATCTTTAAGAATGATATTCTTTGTCCTAATATAGTTATGTACTAGTTATGTACTTGCTTAATTAATTATACAAATCAGTACTGAATAGTCGAAGAAATGGTAAAGAGTGACGTAATTGATGTGTTGTGAGAGCTTTAAATGTCTCAAACGTTTAAACTTCAATCAAAACAAAACAAATGATTTGATTTAAAGTTTAGTCGTTTTGTGAGTTATTCTGTGATTGTTTAGTGTCAGTGATGTCCGTCGAAATTCCTCGAAGTCTGAAACATTTGGTGCAAAAAGTGATGCGAGGCTTTTACCCCATCGAACACGTGATTGTTGTGGATCTTCTTATCCGAAGACAACTGATAAAAGAGGACGATATGATTGATTTACTTAAGTTTGAGAGAAAACAATTGCGTTCAATACTCGCAACTCTAGAAAAAGACAAATTGACTAAAAAGAAACTAAAGATAGAGACCGGAACCGATGGAAAGGCTAATAGACATCATTATTATTACATTAATTATAAAGCATTTGTAAATGTGGTTAAATATAAATTAGATCACATGAGGAAGAAAATAGAGTTAGAAGAGAGAGACCTCACGGCCAGAGCTTCTTTCGTTTGCGATGAATGTCAGAAACCATACACTGATCTCGAAGTCGATAAACTTTTAGACATAAATACGGGTGAAATGAGGTTTGATTTTAATCTAAATTTACTTTTATTTAATCGTTTGTTAATCAAAAGGTGTTCTTTTTGTGACGGAGAGGTTAAGGAAGACCCGAATCATATGCCAAAAGCCGATTCTCGCCTTCAATTGGCAAAATTCAATCAAATGATGGAACCCCTTTGGCTTTTACTCAAAGATGTTGAGGACATTCGTCTCACTTCTGATTTACTCGAACCAGAAATTCAAGTGTCGGCCACTTCTGGTTCTCAAACACAACCAAATGCTGCCAACAATTCCTTTACCGGAAATAAATGGACCGACAAAAACAAATTAATTAATAGTGAATACGAGAACTCAGTTCTTAATGAACACAAGAACTATACCATCAAAATAGAGGACTCGACCGGCGATGAAACCGTTAATGGCATCGAAAAGGATGCCATTCAAGTGAAGAAAGAACATCCGTCCTGGATGTTAGAGAGTACTGTCACTAACTTGAATCATACCATTAATACCAATAGTTTGAGTGAATCGACACAAAACTCATCCAAAACTAAAAACAAATATTCGTCGAAAACTAATTCAATTCAGAGTTCAAACTCTGATTCTAACGAACCCTCGAAAGAGATTTTAGAAACACTTTTGATTCACGAAAACAAACAGGAATCGACTTCTTCTGCCACAACTCTTTTATTAAATGATTCTACAAATCATTTACTAAATTATAATAATACCAATGATTACAACAATGAAGACGTTATTATGAGTGACGAAGAAGAAGATGACACAGATATTCATCAGCCAATGGTTACTGTCGGCCACCAATCGATTCCATTGAGTGAAGTTAATGATCAGATTATATCACAAATGAGTGAATCAGAAAAGGAGGCATATATTCGACTCACACAACAAGTTTACGCTCATATGTATGATATTTAGGCAATGATTTCATTGTAATATATTTAGTATTTTTTCCATATTTTTAATTCGATTCCAACTCTTATTGAATCCAATGTATAAATAATTAAATTTATTAAAAAACATTTTTCAAAATTCGCTGTTTTTTTCCTCGGATAGTATCAGTGATAAACTCTAAAATTCTACTTATTTAGTATTTTATACATAAATTGAGTTCAGTTTAATTTTATTTATTTTCTTCAAATTAATGTTTAAATATAAGAAAAAATGTTTTCAGATATAATTTTTACAAAAATGGTATTCATTTCTATTTATTTCTATTCATTTCTTTCTCTTTTTTGTATTTTTTTCTTTTTTCTTTTGATTTTTATTTCCTGAAAATAGAAATTTAAAATTATTGTCATAAAATGTTATGACTCACTGATATAAATTGTTATCAAAAGGAGTACCGCAAATACAGTCAAACCAATGAGAGCGATACCAAGCAGTAGCCAAAGGAAGAACATCATAATCGGCGAAACTTCTTCTTCTTCTTCCTTCGTTTCCAATTGTTTTTGTTGTTTTTGTTGACTTAGAGTTGGAATGAATTGATTGTCAGTTATAATTCCTTCAGAAATTGTTTCGGGTATTTCTTTATCTTCGCTAATAATGTCATCAATAGTTGTGCTCTGACTTAAAGTCTGATTTATAATTAGAGTTACGTTTGGGTCACAGCCGTAAACATTAATCAAATCAAAGTCTTTCTGTTTATAATATTTTAAAATTATTTTAATTGTAATTTAATTAAAAATAAAATCAAACCTCTGGAAGACTGAAGTGCTCTTCAGTACTGTATTCATGAAAGGAATTGATTTTCATAACAATTGTATCATTACTTTCTTTTAATTGAAAGACAGCAAAACATAATCGAATTCTATTGAAGTCAAGGCTTTGAAAGAATCCTAGGTAATTCTTGACACTTTCTTTTTGGGGACCGAACTTTAATTTGGTTAAAGAGTGAAAGTCATAATTCTTTAAATCTTTCAAATGTTTGATAAAAATAAAGGTTTCATAAAACTGTCGAATTAAGAAAACGAGTGCCAAATCCTTTTCGTCAAAAGTGGCCGACAAATACTCATTTGTAATGATAGAACTGTCTAACGGCCAAATGCTTAAATCATTTCCCCGAATAATATCTCCTTTTGATGACATACTAAACGGCATTTTTTTGTCTTTAGTAATGAACTGAATATCATTTTCGAGAGTAAAAGCGACGTAAGACTGTTGTACCGATGAATCGCTTTTCTGTCCGATAATAAATCCTATTTTATTCAATTTTTTAAATTCTTCGCAATACTTTTGTGTCTGAGTTTCGGTGGTTGACGTCTCAGTGGATGTGTTAGAGGAAGAATTACTTTGAGAACAGGGAGGAATGGCTGATATATAAAAGCCAGTCGTAATAATTTCAAAACCTTTTCATAAGAATTATTTAATAAAATCTAAAGTTTTTTACATTTATTACCCGATTTTAATATTCCTTTCGACTCTTTTACAGCAAATCTTTGGTTTATATCTTTTTTGTAAAAATTTGGTCCGACTTTTATATAAGTAATGTTACCCATTGTAAATATATTAGTGACTGCCGTCGGATCAGAACAATATTCTCCCATCATTTCTGATTCCTCTTCACTTAAAGTTATGGTCAGAAATAGAATGAGAAATGTTTTCATAAATTTAGTCATATTTTAATTTGAGTTTTAAATTTAACTTTTAATCCGTAAAGTATTTGTCGATAAAAGAGGATTCGGTAAATGTTTTAATTCTAATTAATAAAGTCTTTCATTTAAAAGGAGTTGAAATTTATTTCAAATTAATTTTAATTGAATCTCGCAATTTTTAAACTACGCGCTTCAATAATAATTATTTAGAATGAAAAAAATATACCAAGATATAAACGTTGAAAATTAGAACCTAAAAGTTGTTAAAAAAGTTTATCAATTAATTTATTTTTTAAACTTTTAGAAACATTATTGACATCCATTGGTCAGTACTTTTGCTTTATAATAGGGATTTGAACATGATACAACGTATAGGAAAGGTCATATCACTGATTAATATATAAATTAATAATAATTATTACTTATATACGGAATTAAGTAATAAACAATTTTTAACACTATTTAAGAGTTCGTCAGTTTTATGTTAATTAAAATCGAAGTTAAAGTGTTTTAACGGAACTTTGTTTGAAATACAATATAATTTTAAAGCCTTATATAACTTATAATTAACTCTCGATTTTTTTAATCAATATTTTTAAATGAAATTTCATTTTTTTGGGCCACAAATAAATATTTATTAATTTATTTATTAATTTAGTACTTAAATAACTATGGATTAACTTTCTTTAGAAAATTGAATTTATTTATTAGTTATAAGTTTTAGAAATTATTATTTGAATAATATTTAGGAATGAATTAAATAAAACACTTTAAGTAAAACTAATAATATATTTAATTATTAGAAAACCATTGAATGAATTTTATTTAATTGAAATCACTTTTTTGTTTTATGGATAACACTTTTCGCCTCATTCTTAGACTTAACTAATTTTACTAAATATTTATATCTTTCTATACAATCAGTTCGCGATCGATTAGGAATACATTTGGAGATCAGATCCCATCTTTCGGTACCCAAAGAACTGGGATATGTTTTCATTGCCTGTTCCAAAAGTTGTTGTTCCTCATTATTCCAGGGATTTGTATTGAGTTCAACATAAGTGCGCGGCGCTGACCATAAACAAATTTAAAATCATTAAAAATTAGAATAAAAATCAATTTAAAAGGACATACCGTCAAACCTCTGACTCGGAGCCGATTCATCACAAGTTTTGTTTGGCTGCGACTCTTCTAACTTTTTATAAGCATTTTTGTTGGCCTCTTCTCTCAATGTTTGCGACTGATCTGAAGGGTTATACAATTGATATTAAATTAGATTACAATCATTTGATTGAAACAAACCTGAATTTTGGAGTTCTTTTGCTTTATTGATAACATCCCTATGATTTCTGGTAACTCCTGAAGTGCTCTTATCGTTAACAAACTTTGCAATGACTGCCCATCGATCAGGAGTTCCGGCGGGAAACAACTTAATTGCTTTTATGAGTAGTTGAATGTCATCATAACTCCAGTTTTTCTTTGAGGAAACATTATTTGACTGACCGTTCATTGAATTGTTTGTAACCAAGAGTGCAATTCTTTCGGACTCTAACTTTGAATTTAATTTTTGGATTTCATTAAAGAAAAGTTTTTGTTTTAAGTCTTTATTTTCTAAACTTTCAAATTCTTTCCTAAATTTTTGTAATTCTTCTAAACTAAGAATTTTAATAATTTTGTCGAATTCACTCAAATTGTCGATTCTTTTGGATTCATTTTCAGAGAAATAATCAAAAGTTTCAAACAAAGACTCCAATTGTTTTCTTTCTTTTTTTAATTGTTTTTTGAGCGCATCCTTTTGTTTCTTCTCTTCGTTTTTCTTTGCTTTCAATTCATTTTCTTTTTCTAATTTATCTAATTTTTGTTTTTCTTCTAATTCTCGTTTAAGTCTTTCCTCTTCTAATTGTTTTTGTTTAATGATTAGTTGTTTCGCTAATTGTTTTTCTATTTTTCTTTGTTTTTCTTCTTCTTTGAATTTAGTAATTCTTGGATCGCATTGATATGAGTTATCGACCAGTTTTTTAATGCGTTTATTTTCTTCACTCTTGCGTTGAGCCCTCGCAGCTCTGTTCTGCTTTTCCATCCAACGGCGCTCTTCCCTATTCTCTCCCTTTTCCTTCTCTTCTTCGTCTAAATAAGAATATTCTCGAATTGAATCAAAATTATACCAAAAGTTATAGAAGTTATTAACAGAAGAATAGTCTGAATCGTCATCTCCTAAGTCAGGCACTGGTTGTTCGACAGACCAACTGATTAAACAAATAAATGTTAAAATGGTTTCAAAAATAAACTTTAAGTGATTACCGGGCGTTCAAACGAAAGACAGGACCAAACACTTCAAAGAAGTGACTTTTATTATATTCATTATTTGAGGGAATGTTGTCATCAAAAGTGGGATCAATGCTGTCGTACGACCGTCTCTTTACAGAATCGCTTAATATTTCGTAGGCTTTCATCGAAACAATATTTTAATTCAAAGTATTTCATCAAAATAAATACCCTTGGTCAAACATGAATAATAATCATGGTCAATATCTATATCGAGTCCATCCTTGGCCTTCCTTTTGTCGGGATGGTGTCGAAGAACTTTCAGACGATCTGATCAAAGAATAATCATTAAAAGCAATCATTTTATCTGAAAATATAAGACATTGTTTTTTGATTTCTTCTGGATTTGCAAAGAATCTATTCTTGATGTTAAGAATGCGATAATGGTCCTGGGTCTTCCAGTCCTTTGGATCCAAACTCATTAAATAGGCATCACTGGTATCTTCTTCGAGGAAGAGGTCATTTAGAAGATCAATGATAACATTGATATCCGTTAGTCTCAATTTGAAGAACTGATTCTTCAGCCACTCCTCTCTGGACTGGATTTGGATTAAACGCATGTCTGATAACAAATCAATTAAATGCTATTAAATAAATACATTTTTAAAACCGATTTTATTACCGCTTCTGTAGGACATTGTCGACAATCAGTCCTTTTAATTGGAGTACAAAAAATGTGAAGAAAGTCTTCAAAATAAACAGTATTTTGTGAACACAATTTGAGTCTAAACTTAAATTAGGATTAATTCGGAAAAATTCAATTTAAAAACACGAGTTTAGACAACAAAATATAATAAACTATTCATTAATTACGACTTCGATTAAAGGGAAGGATTTCTTTATTCAAATTAAATCAAATTACTATTAATAATAAAAATTATTTAAAAATATTTAAAGAAATACAAATCTCAGTGAATCTATTATTTATAATTGTAGCATGTTACATTTAAACTACATTATGCTATTTATTTCAATTTGTTTTTAGATATTAATTTTTGTTAATAAGTTTTATAAATGGTTTTAAATGAGACGTAAGTTTTGATGACTTTTAACTTTAAATGAAAGCGTTTTTCTCTTTTTAAAAATGTAATATTTTTACGCCTTTTATAGAATTTTAATTGAGTTTTAATCTGTTTTATAATCATTTAAATCATTTAAAGGTTTAATACAAAAATGATTAAAATATTGACTAAATTTGTGAACAATTATTCGGTTTCGAGTCATTTGTCATTTGCTTTAATTATTCGACTTTTACTGATAGTCTTCAGTGAAATTCAGGACAAAATATTGAGATTAAAGTATACAGACATCGATTACACCATTTTTAGTGATGGCGCCCGACTTATGGCAAGGGGTGACTCTCCATTCAAACGCGACACTTACCGATACACACCTCTGATGGCGTTTCTGATGATACCAAACATTAATTTGTTGCCACAATTCGGCAAAATTTTGTTTTCCGTTTTCGATGTTTTCAGTGGTTCTTTGATTTATATTATTTGCAAACAATATATGAATCAAAGAACTGCTAAAATGTGTGCCGTTGTATGGCTTTACAATCCATTGCCGGCCATTATATCAACGCGTGGAAGTGCTGAGTCTGTGGTCACAACTCTTGTCTTATTAACACTTTTATGTATCGTTAAACGCCATTTAGTCATCGGTGGTATTGTCTATGGATTTGTAATTCATTTTAAATTATATCCTATTATTTACATTCCGTGCCTTTACTTATATCTAACCAAAAGTCAAAAACTATGGAAAGCCTTTAAACCAAACGTCAAGAAATTGAAATTTTTCACATTTGCTTCCATTGGTTTTATTGTTCCCACTTATTATTCTTATCTCCTCTACGGTCACCTTTATTTAGAAGAGGGTTGGCTCTACCACTTTCACCGGAAAGACCCTCAACACAACTTTAGTCCATATTTTTATGTCTATCATTTGGTTAAAAACATTGAAAATCAAAAACTTTTAGCTTATATGGCATTCATTCCACAATTCCTTTCATTACTTTTACTCTCATTTTATTACACATTATTTTCTACTCATAAAACACAAGACTTTATATTCGGAGTCTTCAGTGAGACCATGGCTTTCGTCACTTTAAACAAAGTGATTACTTCACAATATTTTCTTTGGTATTTATGTCTTTTACCACTCGTTCTACCATTTATTCGGATATCTGTGAAGAGTTGGTTCGTTATATTAATCATATGGTTATTAAGTCAGGGCCAGTGGTTATTACCCGCATATTTATATGAATTTCAACACTGGAAATGTCTACAATGGGTTTGGTTAGCGAGCATTGTTTTTGTGTCAATCAATTTCTTGATTTTACTCAAACTTATGGCTAATTATAAACCATTTAATAAGAAAAAGAAAGACTGAAATAATTAACTGAAGAATAATTGTATCAAAAAGTCATAAATTACTAAATTTAGTTATTTTTTAGATTAAATAAATATATCTTTAATTTTATAATAAATTAAAATATTTCTGAATAAATATTTAGTTAAAAAGTAATTTGAATTTGGAAAAAATGCGCCAAAATTTCAAAAATAGTCTTTACTTTTGTTAATAATCAACGTTTGAGTCGACGTTGATTTTTAAGCCCCAAATTATTAAAAGTCATTGAATTTTAATGATTGAATCCTCAAATATTTGACGTCATTTATGAAATGAAAAAATGCGGGTTTAATCAAATCAATTAAATTGATTTAATTGTTATTTTCTACATATTTTCTGTATAATTAAATGCATAAAATAATCAAAGCTCACATATTAATCATTATTTATGAAGATATGTGAAATATACTTGTACATTCTACGTATATGAATAGAAAATCCGTTTTTAATGAAATGAATCAAAAAATGTTAATTCGCGGGGCTTTGATTGTATTGGAAGGGGTGGACAGAGTCGGCAAATCTACTCAAGCGGTCAGACTTTCGGAAGCGCTTCGATCGCTATCATATCGGACACAAGTTATGACATTTCCCGACAGATCGACAACAATCGGACAAATGATTAATCAATATTTAAAAGGAGAGAAACAATTAGACGATAGAGTGGTTCACCTCTTGTTTTCAGCAAATCGTTGGGAAATGAGACAACAAATGTTAGATCTGTTGTCTTCAGGTATTTGTGTTATTGTCGATAGATATGCCTTTTCTGGTGTCGCTTATTCTGCGGCCAAACCTTCTCTTGACTTGAAATGGTGTCAACAAACAGATAAAGGTTTACCTAAACCTGATTCTGTCCTCTATTTGACCGCTTCAGAGGAATCAATTCTTAAACGAAAGGGTTTTGGAGAAGAAAAATATGAAACCAAAATATTTCAGGAAAGGGTCCGACAAAACTATGAAAAGTTATTTGAAAACTATTGGAATGTAAATACAGTTGACGTTAGTATCGCCAAAACCAT
Organism: Galumna obvia; assembly: GCA_034695785.1. Lineage (NCBI taxonomy): Eukaryota > Metazoa > Arthropoda > Arachnida > Sarcoptiformes > Galumnidae > Galumna > Galumna obvia. Next base: position 1,299 of record JAQFZM010002173.1, on the reverse strand, counting down.
GACTTTAATATTTTGAACCCAAAATCCGGCCTAAATTGTGTTTAGGCTCACTTAGGGGTCAAGTGTTCAAGGTCTTATCAACTCATTGGACTTTTGGCGATAATAACCGTTTTACCATTAATTTGAATTAATTTTAATTAATTATTTATTTTTAGATAATCGATGCCAACAAATCTGAAGATGATTTACATAAAGAATTACTCGAATCTGTTCTTAAAACTATTGAAAATATTAAAAATTCTGGGGATAATGTCATCAAAGAGTTATGGGTTTAACTTTAATCAAATAATTTTCATAAATAACTCATATATAAGTAGTTTTTGGGTCCAATTAAAACCTTTGTCTTCACTTTCATTTGTTCTGATTCTCAGAAAATCTTTTTTTAATCAAATTTTTAAAAATGAATTTCATTTAATTTCTATTTTATTTAAAAAGAGTTTTCTTTTTTTTTGTATTTAATGTATTTTTTAATAGTTTTAAAATTTATTTCAATTTTTAAACAATTGTTCTGAAGAATGAAATATATTTTCGCACAAAATATTATATAAAACTTTTTATCGGAATAAATGTGAAAATGAGTGAACAGAATAACAATTCCGAAGAGAATGAATGCCGAATATGTTTTGATAATTCAAATCAGGAATCAATGATAACTCCTTGTAATTGTTGCGGTTCGATGAGGTTTGTCCACAAACAGTGTCTCATTCTATGGATAAATACGATTCACGACATCCAATGTAATGTTTGTGGACTTCAGTTTAATTGTGATCTGAAGATCAAAAGACCTCATTTAAGAACTTTTATTCGACAACATTTTGGTTACATTTTATTGAATATTTTGATTTTGATAGTCATTGGCTCTATTCTGTGCTTAACACCAATTCTTAATGTGGTAGTACTCAAGACTGTGTTCAAACGAAAATGTCCGCCACTTCTGCTTAACATAATTTTAAGTATATTTATGAAGACATTTATGTCTTTAGTGGTGATCACATCGTTTGTAATCCACGCGATTTGCTTTTACTTCGTTTGTTATGAATTCAGGCAATCAATTGTTGAGCGATGGAACCAATCCTTTGAATATTCTTTAAATTAATAAAATGTGAGAAACGATTGAATAGTTTTTATTCATTTAAATACAAAAACAGAACCTAAAGTTTATTCAACGATTTTTAAAACTTATTAAAAATAATTATCGTTTAAAATTCAGTTTACTTTTATGTTCTGAAGAGTTCACAACAACAGCTCTAAACGGAGTTCTTCTCATTTGAATTCCTGTAAATTATATAATATTAGTAG
>JAQFZM010002172.1:0-14696 GCA_034695785.1 Galumna obvia | reverse complement strand
TATGCGACATTTAGTCATATTTTAACGTATTTTATCAAAATTAATGCAAAAAACTATGAACTATACCCCCCCCCCCAGATGGCCACCACTGTTTTTTTAATAAAAATTACAGCTTTTTACTTATTTTTCTCTTAATGTTTACTGTTTTTTGACAACTTTTCTGAATCTTTGGCCTATTTTTCCCCTTTTCTTTAGGGGGGTATTTTCCCAAATTTTCGGCTCCAGAGGGGGTATTTTGAAAATACCCCCCCCCCTTATGGCCATCTCTGATTAAGAGTAGTTCGACATTAAGATTTGGGAAGATTTTCGTATAGATTTAAAGTCAGGTTTTTATATCTTTTGCTCATTTTTTATCATAAAAAACATTTTAAACATTTTTTTATTTTGATTTATAAGAAAAATATCAAAATAAAAGAAAAGAAAATTTCATTGAATATTTCACTCTTTTGACAAAGTTCACTCTTTTGAGGAAAATCTATATACATATGTATAATACATTAAAATAGTGTCGACACTCTTTGAGTGATAAAGAATTTGATAAGCCCTACATCTGAGCATCACTGAAATAAATAAATGTGTAATCAATCTTTGCTAATGAAAGAAAAAATTAGCTGAACTCGAGGTAATTAGTCAAGAGTCATAAGATCTGTGCCACGAATCGCATCCAAAATTTATTTAACTCAAACTACAAATAAGTGTCAGATTTTCGTTTTCAATGTTTTTTTTCTGATTTTATTTCTATAATTCTGTAAAATGATTTGAACTCATTTCTAAGGAAAGGTATTCATTAGAATTGAAGAAAAGTTTTCAAATATATTTCTTTAAAGAAATCAATAGAAACTTGATTTCATGTAATAATGTGCTGACGGCGACCAAACTCTGGTAGTTCCGCCAATTATTTGATTTCGTAAACTATGAGATCTCTTGAAATGAATACAAAATTGTAAACTCGAAATATCGATCGGTTTATTGTATTCGAGGTAATACTGATTCTGATCGCATGAAAACATAATTGAATTAATTTCTGTTTTGTATTACATTTTGATTAAAAGGATATCAAACCTTTTATTACTATTTTTTTGAACTCTGATATTAAACGAACCAAAAGACTAAAACATATTAAAATACTTAAATTAAAAAATTAAATTAAGGCACAGAATAATCGGAAGGGAATAGAATTTCTTTTCAAACAAAATAAAAAAATATAAAGATTTTAAGTTTTTTTTGTTAATATTTTATAAATGAATCACTGAATCACTCAATCTTTTATAGAGAGACTTATTCTTATAATAAAAACTGGAGGACATTTCTTTTGAACTGACATTTCTTTAAAATCGATTGAAGTCTTGTGTGATCTCTGCTATACATCCAATCAATCATATTATACATGTTTTCATCCAAATTATTAATTATTATTAATATCTTTGACTCAACGAATACAATTATTTAATAAATACTAATAAATGTTAATTAAAACAAATTATTTATTTAATAGTATTTAATTTATTGATAACCAGTAAACTAATGAAAATAAAAGGGTTTCTCAACTGTACATCACCAAGAAAGAAAAATCTTTTAGTGATAAATAAATCAATTTTTGTGTAAAACTTTCCGTCGTTGACTCACAATTGAGTTATGCTTTTATCGATCCCTTTATAATAAAGATACATCTATGTTAAATCTGTATTAATATTAATATTAATAATAATAATGATTAAGGCATTGCAGGTAAGGAAATATATTCTGCAGTGAAGCTAACATTTTAGATATCAAACATATTTTTATTTGAATATTTATTTTATCGCAAATCAATTTATTTTGAATGTAATGTTTTTGTTAATTAGTCGTCAAATGTTTAACTTCTGTTAAAAACTAAAGTATTGTCTTTAGTTTTTGTCAAATTTAGGGAAATGTTTTCGAGTGATATTTACATTAAAAAAGGACTTAATTTCGAGGATTACTATTAATTTAGTATTAATAGAATAGTTGATTACATAGAATTGAATAAAAAATCAACCATTTTTAGGGATTTACTTATCTTCGATCTTCTGTCAAACAAAAAACATATCAAATTTAATCCACTAATTCTTTATTACTTTAACATTAAAAAAAACATTTAAATTACCAAGGCTTTTTCTCATACCCTACAAATCTTTGTTGAATTGTTTGTCAAGGATTTAATTTTTGTTTCATTTGTATGTTTTGATGTAATCATATTTAGGAATAAATTTTTGTATTTAAAATTGTGTTACCAAGCAAATTTCTAATGACATTTAAGTGTTGACCTTTTAATTTACACGGAATATAACGGTATTACATAATCTTTTAAATTATGCACCAAAAGTGTGGATTTGGATGAAATCGAATGAGACTTCAAATTGATTTTATAACTCATTTACAATAAAAACAACGAAATTCTATTAATTCACTTCATTTAATATTTCACTAATATTTACATGACTTTTGATGGCTTAGAATTAACTCAATTCTTCAAAACAATTACACTAAAATCAAATTTGTTGTCATTAAAGTACTTATAGTTCATTAATTCATGCTAGATTATTATTATTGTAATTTAAGAAATTGCGATCATTTTGTTAATAGACTTATGAATCATATCTATATTTAATGTTCTGAAATCGAAACCGAAAACTAATTCTCATAAATATATGAGCCGTAAATTAGAGACAATAGAATATATATAAAAAAATAGAGAAAACATTAGAGAAGATATCTATGAATATAATTAATAAAATATGGAATATTTCTGAGCTAACACTTCTCAAAGAATATCCAGGCTTATAAAGAAATTTGATTACTGCTAAGATTGAAGCAATCAAATTATATGGTGTGCTGTAAATTCATATTCAACAACCAGTTTATAATCCAGTAATGTTTAGTTGGTCTCCAAATCATATAAAGAGAGAATAAAACAAAGAATAAACTAAAAATCAATAAAATGTGTGGAAAGTGGGCACCAAATGTGGGCCAATAATTGTATAGATAATCATTAAATGGATTTTTTATGATTTTATAACTAACCATTTATTTTCTAATCAGTGTTTAAACCCTGAAAACAGCTTTTTTGAAATTTATTGCAATTTCTTATCTCAGACTTAGAGTTTTATAAGTTCTTGAGTTAAAATACCAACGAAATTGAGAGCCATATTCGAGGAATAGTCGTATATCGCGACTCCTTTAACATACACTAAAGTAAAATTAGTTTTATGGGAGTCCTCACAAATTATACTAAAAATGTATTAAATAATCAAATGACTGCAAAACTTTCAAAACTTAGTCCTTCTCTTCATTTTAGTGTCATATCGTTAGATAAAGAAAATTAAAGTAACGAAATGTGTACTCAATATAAGATCTGATTCACTCTAAACAAGTCTTTAATCATTTAAATGAATTCATATGGAATACAATGGAAGTAAAGTTTATCAAGATAACTTTATTTATCATATTATCTATAACCACATAAAATCGTTGGTTAAGTCAATACAATAACTATAAGACATAAAAGTTAAGTCAATAATACTCTTTTGATTCAATAAATCATACTTAAGTAAATCCGAAGTACTCTCTTAAGTTAATGAATGACCTAGCTATTTTCATCAGATCCCATAAGTTTTATGACTTTTATAGAATAAAAATTGAATCTTTAATAACTAGAAATCTATTTATATTGATCTTGGCAATAATTGAACTTCTAGTACTTCCAATATGTTCAAGGTATAGTTGCATCAAGAAGATTTTATATGCCTTCTAGCAAAATCTAATAATCAAAAGAGTAAATAAATTTTTAGTTCGTTTGCACTAAAAAATGTTTTATTAATTCCTGAGAGTAGAGGTAAACAATACTCTCACCTAAACTGGTTTCCCCATTAAAAACAAATTTGACCCCTTCTGGACATCCCTCAAGATATCACTGAATTAGAATAAGAAAATTTACGAATTTCAACGATGAAACTCTAAAGTAATGTTAAGACAATTCTCTCGAGTTTTTTTTTATAGGAATTGGAGTTATTATATACTGTCGTTCATTAACTAAAAGTAAAGTCTGAGTAATCAACTCATGAATAAATTCAATTTTTATTTAATCTATGATTTAATATTCTAAGTCATGTTTTAAATTTTCAAAATCTAATTCTTTAGTCTTAAAGGAGAGGAAAGTTTATAAATAATTAATAATTGAAAACTTTGAGAAAACTCTGGAATATTTACTTTTCTCATTAATGACTCAAAAATTAATTATTTGACAACTTTTATATATATTAGAAGCAATTACTCTGATTAAAAACACCTTCAATTATTATGTGATGGGTACTCTCATTTTTTAACTGAAAATAAGACCACTTATTATTCACGGATGCGTTTTATTTAAATTATTGCCTATTTTTCAAAATTGAGTTAAAGTAATTTAAACACAAACTATAGGTTAACCAAAAACAACAACAAAATTACTTTTAGACTAAAATTTATTTAAACTACAAAAAGACTAAAAACAAATCCAATAAAAATTCATTTGATTTATAAACGATTTCTAATAATAAACAAATAGTTGTTATGTAAACAAAATCTTTAATTTTTCTAAAATAAATTTCTAAAAATAATTAGATTTCATATCAAAAGTAAATGTAATGAAGAGAAATGAATTAAATTTGACATAAAATGAGGTAATTCTGTGACAAAAGAATAATTTATTGATGTTTAGAACAATAAGTCATTCGGAAATGATTCATCTTTTTCTGCTCGATTATATCCATTACACACCAGAGCTAATGACTATTCATTAATATTTGATTAAATCAGAAATTCATGGAAAGAAATGGAACAAATGGAACAAGCTAACTTTCAATAGAGCTTTTCATTAGTTTTCTCAATATTAAATGTTTAACCAAAAAAGTAAATACAAATCAAATAAATGTTTATTATTTATGAAAACATTTGCCATACATTCGTTAGAAATCAATTTTCATTTTCTTTTCATTTCATTCATTGCTTTTATTGACTATTTTTCGACTTTCAATTAAATGAAGAGATAATCGAAATCAAAAAACCATTTCATTGGTTGACATTAAATAAAAATTTTATTTTCTTTAGTTCACTCTTTGATTCTTTTGAGAGTAAAACGTTTTTGTTATTATCTGTAATTAATCGAAATAAAAACTTTGGTTGTGTCGACAAATTGTTTAACAGCTCTATTAATATATAAATGAATTTATGGATTATTAGTCTAATGATTATCTCATAATTAATAACTCCAAGAGTTTTGATTAAAGATTTGAACTCTAAATAACGTTTTGATTAATAGATATAAAAAGTTAATATAAAAATGTCATATCTCTCAGCAAATATTAATCAACAAATATTTTATATTTTCACCAAAACTTTTACTAAAATTGTTAAATGTCAAGGTAATTTTTGTTAGCTTACTCAACTTTACCTCAGGCATATTTTAAGGATGCTTGTTTTATTCAAGATTCTAATCGATTTGCACTTACTCAATATTCAGTTGTCTTAATAGAAGATTATCTTAAAATCAGTTAAATAACACAATTCCTGAATAAGTCTTAATCGCAAAAATAAATTCAAAGCACTTTAAGTAATCTATAGTTAAGGAATATATTATATAATTCAGTAAATATCGTATAAAAACTTATATGAAAAAAGTATTGCAACCAATAGTAGAACAGATTATTTTTGCCAAACGTTTGTAAATAAGACAGACTTCCTTCAGGAAAGATATTTAGTCGTTCAACTTTTGCTATTTCCTGGTTATTATGAAAAGTCAGTTTTACACATATCTCACTATTTATTGATTCGAAAATTTATTGATAAATCATTTGATACTCGAGTAAATTCTTTAACAAAAGCTAAAAAAATACATAAAACTAATGATAGATTCGATAGATTTTTAATCGGTGTCACTTTTTTTAATTAAAAAAAATGAAAAAAAATGAAAAAAAATAATTGAAATTTTACATTAAAAAATCAATTAAAATACAGTCTGAGCCCTGTTTAGGTTAACCGTCAAATAAGTGAAAACCCGATTTTGGTATTTGCTCATTTTCAAATCTAATCGTTTCATTAAACATTGATTTTAATAAATTATTTTAAAGGGCCCATTAATTGGCTAAAATCGGAGCCCGAATGTAACTAAAATCGATTACTCTTAGTTTCTTTAAAATAAAATAACGGAAATAAAGGAATTAATTGACTAAAAATCAATAAATTAAATGAATAATTAACTAACCTTTTTTCTAAATTCCAAAGGGATTCCACCGGGAAGTCTTGATACCATTCTCATAGCGTCGTGCCATTGGTTGAATCCACTGTCTCCCGGATAGGGCTCAATACTGAATCTCATTTTTGTGTCGACGCCTACACACAAAATGACAAAATAGTTCACTAAAACACATAAAAACAGAGATAAACATAAAATTTTAATTCTAAGAAAAATTAAACCACAAACACATCATTAAAAGGTCAGACATAAGTACTAAAAGCAATTTATGAATTAATTTCAGTGGAAAAACAAATGAAACTCATTTTGGAGCCATTCATTAATGACTTCTGAGATTTTAGGCAAAGCAAAGATTAGACATCTCTGACACATCTCTGACACATCTCTGATACACATTTGCTTTCATTTGAATTCCTTTAATTAAGAAAATTTTTTTGGTATTAATTTTATGTAAAACTTGTTCTCAAGTTTATTGAGCAAACTTTTAGTTAAACAAGATTACTTTCCCAACTAATTTAAAATCGTTTATATGATTAACAGAGTTTTCACGAAAGACTAGTTTTCAAAAAAAGATGTTTACTTTCGTGTTTAGTACACATTTTATTCTCTACTATTAATGTATTGATTTAATAATTTTCTTCTCTATTCTTATATAAATGAATGAAAAGTCAAAGTTGAATGAATTGGAAGACACATAAAGTTTAAAAAATCATTTAATTAACATTTGAATAGTAGTTATATTATTGTCATTTCGTTTAAATTAAATTCTCATTAATTTTTAATTGAATTGAATTTTGTTTGAAGTCATAAATGGATTTATTTGGAGACCTTATTATTAAATAATGAATATAACTCTCCATAGAATTGAATCACTTTTAGAGTTAAGAAAATAGAGAAGAGATTTTTTTCTTCTTTGATTATGATTAAGATTCAATTTATAAAAGAATGAGAACAGATGTGGGTGGACTCATAGTAAAGAGCTTCACATTTCATTTCTAATTTGGTTTTCATTACATTTCTTATTATAATCTATAAGTTATGTAAACATGAACTTACGTTTAGAGTAATGGGATGTATGGGAGTGTTTTTTCTTTGTTTTTTAATGATTCCCTTTATTTTTTTTGTCTCATTTAAATATAAATAGATTTTGCGTTTTCTGAGAATTCAATTTCAAAAGAAGTAATGAATACCGAATAGAATTGAATACAAATATAAAGTAAGAAATAGAAATAAAGGATATATTGTTTATGAATAGAAAGTGTGGTCCCATTCATACCCCCATTCGTCCCACACTTGCAATCAGTAGTCTTTACATTAAATATTATTTCATATTTAATGGAAATTTCTTTGATATAAATGTTTATTTAGACCTAATCTGATGGCCTTTTGAATAAACCGATATTTGAATTGCCATAGAATTCATAAAAGATGAGCCAACAATCAATGTTTTCAACACTAAATGTCAAACTGTAAACAAATTTTAGTTTTATATGAAAACAGTGTTCAAATTCAAGTTAATTATTGATCGAATAAAATCAAGTCATTTAGTTTTGTTCCATTTGTCAATATTATGCTAGTTTATTGATTAAATAAATGTAAATTAACATGCAAAGAGCAAACTTGAAAACTTGATAAATAGCTTTAATTTCCCTGAATATTTTAGTAAAATTCAAGGAATTGTGCGCTAAAGAGGTTATTGTGAAAATTAATGCTTACATCAAAACATTTTTAGTTACCGATGAGCAGAGCTAGGACTATTATGTGATAGCTTGTTGAATTTTGTGGATTTTATTTAAATAATTTATTTATTTAAAATAAAAAAATAATTTAATTAATCTTTTTGTGTATAAATTATTGAATATCACGGATCACATTATTCTCTCTAAAGTTTAATAGATTTGTTGCTAACATTTTTAGTAATGCATTAACTTTTTAATACGAACTCAAGAATTGACAAAACGCTGTAAACATTCAGACACTATTTTAATTTATAGTAATTTAATGCTCTTATTTCTCCGTTTTATTAATAAAATTACTATAAATTCAGTCAAAATGGTTTCAATAATAGTTTAAACTTATGAATATTTAATAAATTATTTGAGACCTTAGCCTCTAAAATGACGGAATAATAATAATAATTATTATTATTATTAATTGAAAACATATCCGGGAATACATAAACATTAGTTATTGAAATTTTCATTCCAACAATTTGAGTATAGGCTTATTTTTGGCTAAAATTTTTCATTTGGGTTATCCGATAATTCAGTCTATTCCCAGATTAACAAAATTGAGTTATTATATCATAGAAATCAATAAAATTAATTCCAAAACAACTGATTAATGGAATACACGAATGATTTTGATAAAAATCAGAGATAATATCAGCGAAATTCATTTCTATGAATAAATTTCATTACAAACTTAATGTAAATTAAATCCCATAATAGAGGAGACATTTCAATTGAATTGACTATAACTTCAATTTATTAACCGCTCTTATATCAAGATCATTTCAAATACTAACATCATTTAGAATAAAAATAACGCATCCGAGTGGACATCAAAGTTAATTTGATCTCTAGTTTTACTTACTTTCAAGTTTATAATTACATCAATTCAAAAGTTTGTCCGATAAAATAAAATTATTATATAATCAAGGTAAAACACTGTCTATCAAATAATAAAAGGTTATAGATTATAATAGATTATAATTTTGGTTTTAAATTTAATAAAAATTTAATTAATTGGAGAAAAGTTTCAAAAAGTTTTGGCTGTGTTATAGAAACCCTTTACGTCATTCCTTCTTATGATTGGATTTATAAAATACTTGAGAATCAATTCTAGAATCAATTGAATAGTAGTCTCAACACTTGAGCAACACTGAAGTGTTACCACTGTTTATCATTTCATAGCTATCTTTGCAATAATGTTTAAACTTATTTTCAAATACAACAATAAAAATATTTAAAATAAACTTTAATGGCTTATATATGAAAATATTCTTGATCAAATTTATTATAGCTATTATTTTGAAAATTCAGTTAATTTTAAGGCTTTTCTATATAACCATTAATTAGTAAAACGTTTACATTTATATATTGAAAAATCTTGCGTTGAATGAAACTCTAATGTGAGTATAGAATTGAGAGATAATGTTATTCAATAATTTAGTTGTGTTGCGAACATCAGCCTTCATAAGACACCCACATATCTAATAAGAATGTAACAAGATTGTAAGACTTAAAGATTCAGATCAATACCAATACTTATTCTCTACCAATTCTTATATATATTTTTCTTATTTATAGAAAAATAAGAATAGAATTATTTCATATCATTTGAAGCAAAGAATTTGAATCAATTTATATAAAATCGGATCAAAATATCAAAAACGTTAATCATTTAATAACTTTCAAAGTTTTAATATATTTTCCTAAAAGAATAGTCTTGAAGATCAGTGTAAGTGACCAAGACTATTAAAACAAAACAGAGGACATCAAACTTTCAATGAGTCATAGACCCTAAAACTTATTGTAAAGATTTATCTAGTCCATTTTATATCTTATATATATATTGTTTCTTATATTTTTTGAATCTAGACTCTTATCTAATACATTACTCATTCTTTATTATTTTATATAAAAGTATTTCAATTCTAAGTCTTTTATTCTTGTGATACACATATTGAGCCCAATTATATTGTATACAAATTTATCCTAGTTAATAAATGTTTGTGGCTAACAATTCTTGGACTACAATTATATCATTTTAGTAGTCTCTGGTCTATCAGACATTTATCGATTCCCACCAGAAATTAATTCAACGTTGTTTTGGTTCATATATTATCTCATTTTGAAAATTCAACGATAGTTTCAAACAAATGAAAAACAAAAGAATAAAACATAAAATTTATCCTAAAATTTATTCTCAGAAGATTCAAGAGTTGTGTATCGGTTTACACATGGAATGTAAATCATTTATTGCTATTCTGTTCACTTGTATTAGTGTTGAGAAATTGCAGACCATTATATTCGTCAGAAAAAAATATATTAATGCAATGAATACAAAGTGTGAGGAAAGTTATCTCAAAAGGGCTTAAATGAAAGGAATTGACATTTCAATGAAATTCAAACATTTTTGACTGAAAAGAAGAAATGTGTGATAGGACTGGAATTTTTCCAATGAATGAATGACTCAAATAAAAAGCAAAACCATAACATTGAAAGAAATTTAGTCTAAAAATGTAATTTAAATGTCAAAACTATTTTATGTCGTTCCGATATGATAACGATCCCTAACCTAAAGATATCCGATATATTGTCTTATATTTTATTTGATTATTAGATTTGAAAGCATTTGTGAAACTTATTTGAAGACCAAAACTTGAGAATAAGAAGAATAAAAGGAAAGTTATCTTTCAATGAAAATAAGATCACGAAAACCGTTATCTTTTAGAATACATATATAATCAAAAAAATATTATAAATAAAAAAATTGTTGACATCAGATAAGACTTTGATCTATTGCCAGATATAATGGCAAAGTGTGGACTACTATATACTGAATATCGTTTTAATATTGATTTTGGAGTATAAGTTGAGAAACAAAAATATTTGCTGTCATTAATGCACTTCAAAAATGTTACTCTGTTTGTATAGTAAATGGATTTTTGCACTCTAATAGATTGAAATATATATAATTATAAGACAAGAGTTAAAACTAAGTCATAAAAAGACACGAAACTTACCAGTGGTTGAAAGACGTCTTCCGATATTCTTAAGTGTTTTATTGATTAAACCACTCATTACTCCCGGTTTTTACTCTATGTTTGTCTTCAAAAAACTCAAAAAATAAGGATTTCTTATGTCTAAATTCTTGTTATTATGAAAGTTATCTTCAGATCAATTGGTTATAGACCAAAGAGGGGATGAAAAGTTACTTTCTTTAAGATATTTTGCTTCTAATGGTTTAGAGTCTTAAGAGCACCAGTTTTTGGTCATTAAATATAAATTCTTTTTCATGTTTTACAGTAAAATTCATTTAAATATTTATAACTCATTTTGTTTTCTTCTTAATCTCAATGATTTTAAAGTCATTTTTTTTAAATTATGAGAAAAAGCAACAAATCTTAAGAATTGTGAAATTGGTTTCCTTTTTCGTTATTCAATAGATTGATTGGTAGCAAATCCAGTCTAACGGAGGACAGTATAAGTAAGTAAAGAATATGAAGCCATTTATTTAAACACTGAGAAATCAATTCTATATTTATCGTCTCATATGAAGAACAGAAGTGAAGGAATGGTATTCAAAAGCGGTCCACAAAAATAAATGAATGGCAACGAATGCAATCAGTTTTCAGATCACAACTCATGAATCAGTTGTGATGTGAACTCAATTTTGTCTTTTTATAAAAAAATAATTGTCAAACATTGAGAAAAACTGCAGAAAATAGACAAATGAGTGGAGTGTCAGCGATATTGCACTTCATAACAACTAAAGATTAAAAACTAGAGCTCTCTTTCAATTGTTCTTTTTTGGACACACATTTGGAGAATACAATAAATTAAAGTTATAATGTATTCAAAGTAAAGTTATATAAGTATTAGAGTTTAGATAAGAGTGAAAACATGTTTAAGAATATTTGTTGTGAGCGTTGAGATCACATTTTATAGCATTTTTTAGAAGCGATGCATTGCATTCGCTCACAACGACTCAAAACACAAACTAATGCTTTTCAATGCACTTCCACTCATTCGGAGTCTGTTTTCGTATTGATTTTACGTTTTCGCCGTCGCGTCCATTGAGCACATGAGGTACAGTCGAGTATATTCTGTCTCTATATTATACTACATATTCTGTGCCCTTTTGTAAGATTTTATCGATGTTTTTCTGTCATTACTAAATACACCAAACAATTGAATATTGGGTTAAAACCAATTCAAAGCTTTTGTTGAATTAGAGGCATATCTTCAGCTAAAGAATATATTTGAAAGGAGAAACAATAGACAATATTCTCAAACAGATTCTGACATAAATTTAACGATTTTTTAAAAGATAAACAAAAATATTAAACATAAAAAGTTTTGAAACAAAATTATGTAATTTTCAAGAATTTTAATAAAAATTTATATTTATATTTATTTTCTCTATTTATATGAAAATTGTTTTGAAAATTAAACCCTAAGAATACAAAAGATTATATTCACTCGTATTTTGTTATTAAAATATTCTAGTTAAATTACACTTTTTTATATTAATAGTTGCATACATTTAATTCCTATGATTGTACTAGATTATTCATAGTTTCTTAACTTTATATTCATTCTTAAGTATATATTCAGAGCATATCTAATAAATGTAATCTTTTTATATTTGTGTGTCAATAAGATATCCATGTTTAATTTGATGTCATGGATTAACCCGTGCAGAGCCCGAAACCAGATAGAAGTCTACACTATAACTAATAAGGAGTACTTTATAAATATATTTGTGAATATAAAGCGGATATTTTAAAGAAAAGAAGCAAAACCTCTAAAATAAATTGTTTAGTTAACTCTAAATATGATTTATAAGAAAATACTTTTTAAATTTAAAAAATTTAAATTAAATTCATATATTTCTAAACGAGAGTATTCTTCGATCCTTTAAATTCAAATAAAAGACATTATTTTTTCTGATACGAGTTATGAATTAAAGATAAGGAGCTTTGAATTCATGGAAATCCGACTTTATTCCAGTGTTAGACAGAACTACAAAATTTACATTAAGTGAAATGCAATTAAAACAGATATCCATTTGACACGACTTCAATATAATTAGTTATTCGATGGAAGAAAAGTAAAGATAAAACAAAAAAAAGATAAAGAAACGCAAAATACTTAAAACTTACAACAATTATATTAACTTTAATTTTAATCATAAAAAGTAACAAAACATTACTAATGAATCTTTAGTTAGACTAAAACTAATCACTTCAATCACTAATTTAGTGCACACAAAATAAAAGTTTAATTTTAATTAGCTAGGTCATTCATTATCGATTAATCGAATATTCTAATTATGTGTAGAACTCATACAAAACTCACAAATCATATGAAATGAGTGTTTAAATCAAATTTCAAAAAATATTTCATTAATAATATGTTGTAATTATTAATATTGAATTTACCGAAACATTTTCCTAATTAAAATCAAAATCCAGTGTTTAAACAGTTTTTTCCAAAAGTATTTCCTTATATTTATTTGAGTTTCTGTTTGACTAATAGTGAGTCGTAATAGTGTTGACTCGATTTCCTATTTTTTATTACACTTTTCTTATTTGATATTTAATCCAAGAGTTTGAACAAACAATTTGGCGAATATTCTTATCCATTGATAGTCTAATGCATTGAGTGGTGTTTTAAGACCATAATAATCATCAAGATCATTTTGGTTTCTGCAATCAACTCAATTATAGCACTCATCACTTGTTCAAAACGAAACCATTTTATTGCTATCATAGAGTGCTATAAACACATTGACTTCAATTGATTTGAATTTAGATCTAAATTTACCGAAAGATTCCTTCAAATAACAGACAATTTGCGGATCCATTTCAGGTCAAAAGTTTAAGATTTATATATTAAACTAAAAGTGACTAAAACTCATTTTTGAATTTACGTTTTATATTTGATTGAATAAAGAAATTCTTTGAAATTGAATTTTACTTTATTTTAATATTTATAGACTCAAAGTCTTCATTTGCAAGAATACATATTCAGCAAAGTTTTATCAAATCCAGAATCACTACATTTATTGAATTTTTTTTATTAACTCAAAGAACTTCACAGATATTGATGTCTAAAATCTCAACTAAAATGAAATTTTAAAAAAAAAATCAAAATGAGATTTAATTTTATTTTTCTTAGATCTCAAATTTAAAATTCTTAAACCTAGATGAGTTTTTTAGAATTATTTATAATCTCTTTAAAAATTAAATAGATGATAAAAAAATTTCATCTTTTTTGTTTGAAAAATTTAATAATATATCTGTCCTTTAAACCCTTGGGGGGAAGGTTTAACTGAACAAGCACATTCTATTTACTCTAAACTGCTAACTATTATAATAACAAAATATTCTTTTATTAATATGAAAGTAAAATAGAGTAATAAATAAATTCCAAATTAATTCTCAAATGAATCTCAAACGTGAGTCAAATGAAACAAATGATTGAATGAATAATGAAATTATTTTCATTGAAAATGTCATAAACTTTTATAAATTCAATTCACAATCAATTTATTGCAATAAATAATTTGTAACAAAATTGTATTTTCATCTTCTGATGACTTTTTAGCAGTAATGGCCAGTACGGGGTATTCCCAAATATTCCCAAATATTCCCAAATATTCCCAAATATTCCCAAATATTCCCAAATATTCCCAAATATTCCCAAATATTCCC
>JAQFZM010002171.1:0-14697 GCA_034695785.1 Galumna obvia | reverse complement strand
TTGAACAAGATCAATTCGAATTTTCAAAATTTTGAACTTTGCAAGGTCATATTTTCTAGAATAATAAGAATATTGAACAACAAAAATAGACGTCGAATCATTTTTGATTATCTGTAAAAAAGCATCAAAATATTCCATCTATCTTACTTATTCTCTGAACAATAAACTTCATTGTTTTATTGAAAAATTGAACTAGATACAAATATTTTTCAAAAATATTTATAGTGGTGCAAAAATTCCATAGTTGGGATTTTAAGGAAATTTTTTTATTCTTATTCGTTGAAATTTTATAAAGAAAAAACTACCCCGGACCCTTTTGTCAAATATTGTATCTCTAATAATGATATGATGTTTCAACTTTCATAAAGATTAATAAAGTAATTTAAATAATGTATGCAAGCTCAATCTATCATAAAATAAGTTATGATTTTTAATTTATAATATTATAATTTATAAGTTAAAATAGGTTTTAAATTTAGAATTTAAGCTTAAATTGCTATTTGATTGAAATGAGTGAATCCCTTGACTACAACTAATAGTAATATCACATTTAAAGTAAAAATAAAGGCACTTCTCATTCATTTAAAGTATTGTCTTATTTACGTCTTTTAATTAAATAAGTTATCTATCGTTTAAAAAAACGAAACTATAAAGTTTTAAATTGAGAAATTTGACCATGAACAAGTGATGGACTTTTGCCAAACTTATACAAAACCTTTGTTTTAATATAAATAACATTTATCTTAAAAGTGCTTTATTTCTAAAATCAAATAAATTGGGAAAAATGCCAAAACAAATACATTTACCAAGTTAAAATAGTATACTTTATCAAATTTTTGTAGAGTGTTCTTGAAATAAATTTGATAATGAACCAAGCTAAAGATTAATTATTTGAGAGATCTTTTTAATAGTTATAAAACAATTAAGTAATGTTTAAAATTTTATTGAAAATGACTTTTTGTTTATAAAAAGATGAGATGAATATAAAAATATTGATTTTTGTTTTTATGATATATATATTCGTTTCATTGATTGACAGCCGTTTCAGAAATTCAAACCTATATGTCATGGATAGGATAGTATTTGTTTGGCGTGCAGTGCACTGCCATAAACATACATTTATTTTATTGATTAACCGAAGGATTGATGAAAATATTCTTTCATTTTGTGTCTCACACTTCAAATGTGACTTCTCTTTCATTTATATATTCGTTTATTAGCCGACAATACATTACTAACCGATAGAATCGTGGAATAAGTTATTTGGAATTAATGTGTGACTGAATAAAGAAGACTTACATACTCTCGAGTGATAGTGCCTGTGCTCGAGAGCCCATATAATGTGTGAAATTACTTTTTCTCCCATTTTTCTTGTAAAACAATCCAATTATATAATCACAAAAAGTTAAATAATTGATCGCTTTTTCCTAACTTAACATTTTGTGAAAGACTTTTTTCAAACTGATCCGAGACTTTGTGTCTATGAGTTAAGTATGTTATCACACATTACCTTGCTAATATTACTCAAATACTACTAAAGTTGAATCATTGAGACAGTGATGATCTCATCCCCGCATTTATCTATTCTTTTCTCAGATCTCTTGGGCTAAACCTCGAGTTTGAAAATCTTTTTTCATATCGAAAAAGAACTGAAACGTTATTTTATTTAACGAACAAAAGAGTGAATCTGAAGTATATTTCACTAAAATTGGACTCAAAAGATGTGGCTTTAGATTAGAATTCAATATATTTTTCGCAAAATTTTTTTTAATGAAAACCATTTGAGACCAAAACTTGATTTTAAGGTGAAAAAGAAATTTTCAATTCCAATCTTTTTTATCCTAAAAGATATCTTTTCAAACAAAATATATAAAAAGGGTTTATACTATAAACTTTATAGATATAATTTTCAATCGGATAAGAGTACCTTTTATCTTATATTCCTAAATACATTATCTAGTTCACTAAAAATGACCCCTTATTTATTCATATATATAATGAATATTTCACCTTGCTTATACGCTATATTAGGATAAAATCTCTAAAATATTGAAATATATTGACCGATAACTATCAATAATGTTTTGAAAGGGTTAAATATTAGATTCGGAAAATCGAGCGATGTTTGGAGCAATGTTTTATGCATTCTCAAATACTATTACCAAGTTCATTGAAAAATAATACCCTTCAATAATCAAAATATAACTAATATTTCACCTTCCCCTATATGTTGTATCATGATCAAACTCTATTATAAAAAGATCCTGACCAATGAGTATCAATTATTGTTCAAATTTTCAAGCGCGCACTTTAAAAATTCCGAATCTAAGTTAAAAATTAATCCAATAAACTTTAATAGGTTCTAAATTTTTCAGCATTTTATCTGGGTATACTTTTTATTAGCTTGTATTTTCAAGAGCTAGTTTTAAAAAGTCCTATCCCTAGATATAATAGCTTGGTTATTTTATTTATAGCTACTATTTAGTTTTTAATTATTATTATTATTAAGTTTTGTTAGACCTAATTATATGACTAATTAAGTATATATTAATAATAAATATTGGTATGAATACTCTAAGTATGGTTTTAATTAATTTTAATCTTGCTATTTTTCATTTGTTTTTCTTAATTTGTAGGCATTAGAGCCATAGTATATGATTTATGAGACATTTACTTCAGTACTAAAATAATGTAAAAAGTGTAGTCTTTTAGATCTTTAGGTTTTGTAAGGATTAGACAATAATTTAATATAATTAGTATTTATATGAAACTATTTTCATGTGTTGTTCACATGAATCCAAATTTTGTGATCAATTTTTTCTTTCAACAATTTATTTATTGTTTGTAAGTCTGAATCGTTTGAGACCCACTGTTTTTTAAGTGCAAACAACCAGTAGTGCATTCAAACGTCTATTTTATCTGTTTATGGACACTTTCATATTATAAGAAAAGCAGAAGAATATATATTTCTGGTTATATGACCACAATTTTTATTGTCTTCTCCCTCATAGTTAACGACAATACAATAAGACGTGTTTCTCATATATTTTAAGCAAAGTCTAGACACAAGACTTAAATGTTGCATTTTATATGAATTTGACATGTTCATTTACATAGAATTTTTTTAGAAGCAATTTAACACTTTTTAACATAATTAAACTTGCTTTATTTTTAATTAATAGCAGATAAAACATCTTTCTTGAAGAAGAATTGCAAAAACATAGGTTTGTTTTGTATTTGTATTTCAATAGACTTTAGTTGAGTTTATTTGCAATTAAATGCATTTCTTCTTTGCCTTAATTTTACTGTCATTTTGAATGATTTGAATGATAATCAAATGAACTTATTATCAGTACTTTTATAATATGAAATGAATTTTTCTATATATCTGTCAGAAACAAAACTTTAATTCAGGTTCTCTTTCCTGTGCACTAACTCTATAATATTGTGAGAGTTTTGGGTCATTCATCACAGAATCCTTTCTTAATATTATGGAAATAAGTTGAAGAAAGTATATTTTGTTTTTTCTATTATAGTTTTATCCTGCAATATATTATTAATTTCAACAGAAAATAAAGTGAATTATATGCCAAAAATTTAATTCAATTTTTCAAAAACTGATGTTTTATGCATACATTCATCAAACAAAAACTAATTTGTTTTTTGTCACAACAAATAGTAATTCATTTTCATTTGATTTACAATTTTTCACCAAAACTTTTGTCACTTAAATTTAGTGAACTCCGAACATAACTTACACAATTCAACAATAGCCTTGCTCTAATTTAAAAATATTCTAAACATTTTTTAGTTATACATAATTTTGTTTCTATAATTTGAAACATTTTGGACACCTTTTCTGTTTAGATAAAAGTATTTTATTAACAGTAGAATCATTTTAGAGATGTTTTGTAGAAACCAAACTTCTATTAGATTTTTAAACCTAAACCTAATTTATCAAAAATCGGAACCCAAATGTTTTTAACAAGATAAAGCTTAAAACCCGAAAGACTGTCCTAAATTTGGAACCGATCCGAAATTCAAAATTAAATTAGAATTGGAATTGTTTTAAGATTTTGTTTGGTTTTACCCGAAAAAGATTAACCGATAGTATTGTCTATAATGGCCTCTAATGTATTGTCTGTACGTTATGTTAGAGTTAGTGAACGGATGAACGCATGAAAGTTAAAACAGATTTTTTTTCCAAATGAATAGTTTAGGAAAGAATGGTTTGTATGGAAACTAAATGAATAGCATTAATACTACGAAAATTTAATTTTCAAATAGATTTTGTTATAAAATATTTCAGATGAGATGTTATTAAATAAAACAAAAATCATTAAATCTTTTTCTTTGTTGAGTTATTCTACACCGATCTTATGATTATTAATAATAATTTTTAGCAAAATATGTAATAAATGAGTGAATTGTGTGTCAAAACTGAAGTAAAACTTAGAAGAAAGAGAAGAAAATGATTTTCTTTTCTTATAAATTCTTAATAATATTCGATATTATTTTTCTGTATATAACGGAAGAGCAATGAAAATGAGAGTCAGTCACGAAAAAAATATTGAATGTATTCAATGTATTCATTCATTCAATCTATAGATTCGTTGAAAAGAAGCAAAATTGCAATCAATGTTCTCTTTCTCTATACAAATACTGTAGAGAATGTTTGACCAATAGTTTCCAAATAAATAAAACGATAGCCAGTGGTGGACATCCATAACACACTTCCATAACATTGTCTAACATTTATTTTACATATCGTCTCAAATTTCCATTTATTTCAATTAATCCGAGTTATAATCTTATTATTCAAATTCATAGTCTTATACAATGTTTACTCATCTTATTCTGTCTATTCTCTTCTCAATTACAACCCTTTCTCATCCATGAGCTATAGATATGGCGAGAGAGAGAGAGAGAGAGAGAGAGAGAGAGAGAGAGAGAGAGATTGTGTTTGGTTTGTGAATTGTTAAACTTAGTGGAAGTTTTGGAAGAACGGATGTCTACCAATCAGTTCGATATAACTTTATTTAGAAATATTTTTCTGTTTAAACAGAAGCCAAATGTTTGTCTCAGTTTTTCTCTTTATTCTATTCTATTCTATTCTTTGGTTATTATTTGCCTCAAAAATATATAAAACAGAGTCGACCAAACTTTTTGACTTTGAAGGGGGAGTTTAAACTGGTCTTAAATAAACTCAATTAAATTTTTCAACGAAAATATGGAAATGAAATAAACTTTTGGTAAAAATAATATAATAATACACTTTTGTATAAAATGAAACATACTAGATACCTTCATTATATTAAACTAATAAGACATTTTGAGTATGAGCTAGTTAATTTAACAAAGTCTGGCCTTTTCCTATTATAATATTGTTTGCAAAAAAGTCAATATAGTTATTGGTATGGGTTTTGTTGACCCCCTTTTGATATAAAGGCTCATATATTCTATTTTGTGTTCATTTCTTATTATATTTCTCTGTTTATTGAATTGATTTCAAGCATATGTTAGGCTATTCTGTGCCGAATATCTTTGTTTGGAGAGCGAACATAAAATGCCCGAATAAATCCAATTTTTCAATCAAACCCAATTTTGTTTAGGATATTCTTTGCATGGTAATATTCCTCAGTTTACCGTAAATCGTTTTTAAGTCAATTTTGTCCTACAAATTATTAAATTTTTTATTTTATAGAAAAAATTATTATTATTTTATTTTTTGGTACAAAAGGTTTAGTGATTAATTTGTGAACATTTGTTCATTAATGTAATTAATTCTTAAAAAAACTAAACTACAAATTATTCTTGCATATTTTTCAATAAGAGTATGTCATTTATTTATAATTTGAGTAGAGTTTGACTTTTTTTTAAATATCAAAAGATTTGATCCAATCTATAGATTTGAGTATTTCTCTAACAAAAACATTGATTATCAATGAAATGGCGCATCCATTCTGGCAGTCAATCGATCAGTTGCTTCAAAACTAAATATTGCGAAATCCTCTAACGGTCGGAGTCCTCAGCACAGACTCAATCAGAGTCTATACCTGACTTCAATTTAATGTCTTTAATAGTGTCAATAAAGTGTGACTTTACACAAATCTTTATAAACAATAATTTTATATACTATAAAAATTTTGAGTTAATCTTAATAACTTTATATATTTTGTCTTGATAATATATTTAAAAGTCTATATATAATGAATTTTATATATGATCCTCTTTTGGTCAATAGGAGTAAATAATTTATGTATTCATTAACTGATCTTGGTCATTGATCAAGCAATTCAATTGAAATGATTGAAAATAGAGTACTACTACTTATAAATTAACCGCAAATCGTCTTAAATCTATTAAATCTTTGATTTTCAATTAATAATTTTATTTATTTCATGAATTTCCACAAAATTATTAAATCAATTTCCTATTATTTTTTACTCAATAATTCGGTTTATTAATAATATCTTTAAAATTAATTGAAAACTACTTTATGTCTCAATTCTATGTATATAATATAAGTTTGATTTGAAGAAAATAGGATTTTCCTTAAACTCATTCCTTATAAAACTATTTTAGCAAATCTTCATATAATTTTTCCAATTTCTAGTTTATAGATGTCTACAATTCTTTGTAGCTAGAATAAACAAGGTTTTTCACTGATTATGCCTAAAAATCTAATAATTTAATAGATATGAGTTTTCATAAGTTTATTATCATTTTATTTATTTATTCTTAAATTTTATAATTTAATGCTTTAGAATATATTTTAATTCTTTATTAAGAATTTCAAATAATAAAAGTATTGACAAACCTTTCAGTTTTAAGTCAACAATAAATTCAAATATTTTTTCAACAAAAATTATTTTCTTATATTTGAATGGATTTAAAAAAAATAATTTTTTAGATTTAAATTATTCGATATATTAGACAAATATAATAATAGAATTTGAAATTAAAATTGAATGAAACAATATTTTGTTTGAATCTATGATTTTTTGAATTAATTTTCAAACTTTCATTAATCATTAATTGAATTAAAAGCACTAAATATTCGTCTAATATAGAGAAGAAATATTTGTCAAACAATTGAATGGCCTAGAGCCTTTTCCGGTTATAACAATATCATTTTATGAATTTTTTCAAAAAATTTCATAAAAATAAATTTCATAAAAGAGTTTCAATAATGAATAATAAAAATTGTTTTTATTGATTTGTTTTTGATATTATTTTAGTTATAATTCTTTTTAAATGTTTTCAATTAACAAAACGAAACTATTATTTGGAAAATTATGAAATTAATAACAGTGATGGCTAAAAGAGCCGACCTCAAGGGGGGTATTAGGGGGTATTTTTTTAGGGACCCAAAATTGCCTAAAATCACATAAAACGTCAATTTTAAACCTTTTCTGTCGTATTTGACTATATTTTGTATTATTTTAACGTATCAAAATTAGTGCTAAAAACTAAAAATTCTCGATTTTTCACGTTTTTATGCATTTTTACTAAGTTTAAAGTTATTTTTCTTCAAAATTACAGTATTTTACTTAATTTTATCAAATTTTTTTTCAATTTTTCCGAAATTTTTGCCTATTTTTTCCCTTTTTCTAGAGGGGGGGGGGGTATTTTGAAATACCCCCCTTAGCCATCACTGATTAATAAGTATTGCAAAATGTTCAAGATCATTTCATATATTCTCTAATATAATAACATTTTTCTAAAGTGTTGTTTTTGTATTTAATTTTATGTTTATTCAGTGTTCTCTCTTGGCAAATTTTATTGAGATGAAACTATTGATATATACCTTGCCCCTCTCAATTTTGAAGCGATGCTAACTTGTAATTTAGTTCAAATATTGATATTTAAATGGAGTTCTGTTTTCTAATGAAGAATAGGATTGTTATTCGTGTTATTCCCACTCAATAATCAAATGTATTGTCGAAATAAAGTTTCGAAATTCACTACAAAAATAATGAATGAAATGAATGACAAATGTTTTGAAATGTCTGTAGAATTGTTGGTGTCTTTCATTCGGATTTTGTTATTAATTTTATTGATGTTTGAGTTCTGTTTTTCTGAAAACATTTTGATTATTGTTTGGATAGACCTCTGCCTACTTTCCCTAATATTTACTAATCGTCACAATTTTTTCCCCAAAAACTTATCCGGATTTTTGTGAATCTTTTCTTTAAAACTATTTCTTTAGAAAACAAATTGTATGAAAAATGCAAATCTTATGTAAATATTTTCAAATAAAATGTTGTGTAAAATGAAAACTCTTTTTATTATATTTTTATTTCAAATTGAAAATCATTTCTTTCACCGAATCTCTAATTTTTTTTCAAAACAGAAACAGTTTTATCGAACAGTTGTTACAAATACTCTTTTTGGACTCTATTTTACCTTGTATCATTAAAAATAAGGTAAACGTTTGCTTGATCGGATTTGCAATGAATTTTTCTAAAGATTACTTTCTTTACATTTTTTCGTATTATTTTCATTATTTTTTGTATTTATTATAAAAAAGAAAATCAAAAGAATTGAAATGTTATGTAATATTTGAATTCAATGGATTGTTTGTCGACTCTTTTATTAATAAAGTTAACTATTTTTTTAGCCAAACATTTCAAATGAAAATAAAGACATCTCATCACAAAGTCGTTATGCCTTCCATTGAAGTCAAATATTTTTGTTTTGAATGAAATGATTGCATTAATAATAGATTTGAGACTATTTTCGCCATTTTTGTTAGTTTTGTTAGTATTGTCTTATTATGTGGAATATAAGAGCCTCTTCTTAGTATCAAAACACTTATTCTCTTCAATTTTGATGATTGGCTCGAATTCATCCATCATTTGTGACTTGAGATACAATTGAAAGGTATGCTGTGCAAAGTGTACAAGATTATTGCGCATCAATATGTTGAATGTCTTTAGAAGAAGTCTTTTATTGGCATTTTGTGGTAACTTCTGGTGTAAAGATTCGAATTCATTAAAATTAATTGAATGACTCGGAAGTGGCGATAGTTTTGGCGAAACACTCCCGGAATCGTTGCTTTGATTTGCACTGAGAAGTAAAAGACATTTTTTCTATTTAATTGATATAATGACTAACTATAAGAGAGAAACATTTTTAGAGAAACAAAATAACAAAATAACTTATATAATGATTTGGAAATAAGAGAATAAGAGAATAAGAGTCAGAGGGAACTGAAATTTTTATTCTTTTTTGCCTTCACTTCCCATTCAGTCTTCCCTTTAGTTTCCGAACAGAAGATGAAAATAAATAGAAAAGAAAAGTAGTGTCGGAGAAAAAAAAATTATTGTTTGGATACTCTTTCTTATAGCCCTTATTCTCTTTTCTACTATAAATACTATGAGTGAACACATATTTTTGTTCAGTCATTAATTTTAACCATTTTTTCTCCGATAGTTCGCAATACTGTTGGGTTCAGTTCAGTTCTTTTCTATAGTTAAGGTTTTCCATCTTTTGTGTGATGTCTGTCCTATTGATAAAGTAAAGCCTAAAGGGAAAGCCAACTATATATGAAATCTTAAGATTGATGTCAGAAATAGTGATCCTTTTTTGTATAGACTCAGTGCCTGTATTTCACTAAATGAATAGATTGTGTGATAAAATTCAGAACCGACTTAACCAATCAGTACGTAAACAATTGCCATAACTCTATCTAACACATTTATCAAGACAAATTTATTGTCACAAGAATTCTTTTATCATCTTGCTGGATTATGTTTTGTCAGATTCACTCTTGAAGTAATGAATTTCATAATAATAACTTTTGTATGTTTTGGTCGATGTTTTATCTCGTTTTTAGGTTCTAATCATATATAATATCCCAAAAAGAAAAGTATTCTTCAGGTTTTGTATTGAAAGACAACTAAAAAGAGTATTAGAAAATAGAGAGTACTGGGAGGGACCCAATCGATGTGTGCCATACATTTGATATATTGTATGAGAATATTAGTTTTGAAAAGTTGTTTCAATAAAATAAAAACAATAGAAAACTAAGAGTAAAATGAAAACAAAATAAAGAAATATTAGACGTTTTCTAATGCCTTCTATTCTTTTGTCTCAAAACAAATGTTTGTATTATTCGAGACATTCGTTCGCATTAAGAGTTTTTTTTACCAGTTTTTCAATAAAAACAATTTTGTTTCACTTGTTATAACTCATTATTGTCATAGTTTAGATAACTAAGATTAGATGTATTGTTAAAAAGTGGAATTTGTTCCTCAAGATTAACATTGACAGCACCAATACATCCAATACGTGATGATTAGTAAAAATAGTCAGTTCTATAAAAATGTAAGACTCGATCCGCACATTTTAATTGTTTAATTGCGTCTCAGATGTGACTTAAATGTGTTACACCAACTTATCTTTGGCTTATATACAACACATTTTATCCTCACTCATACATTCGTTAAACAAATGGATTATATTATCATTTTAAAGCATTTTTTGATCTGATGTAAGTACTAACTGTTACCACAATTTCCAGGTTTTGGTCATTTCAAACTAATTTTGTTTAATAATAATACAAATTTTTTCACAAAAGTTTATTTTAGATGAAATGTGATTAAATGTTATTCAGTATTGTGTTTGTTGTGTTTAGTCCTGTTTTAATCCTGTGCTAACTCTGTGCTAACCCAATGTCACATTTATTAGAACAATTCATTGATGACAACTTTTATCATCAGTGAATTCATTATATTTTATTCGTTTATTCTTTGCTTCTATTCGTTGATCGCATGAATAGAAATAAACTTAAAGAGAGATATTTTTTATCTAAAACTAAGATTGAGTTCAATGTCGTTCAGTTTTATAGGGAATAGTGTGGTTTTGGCACAAACCCATCCCTTTTGTTACATACATTTGACACGAAATATTTAACCCGAATATTTATTTTTGTCAAAATCGGTGTCTCAGACAAAGTTTATTAAACATTTCAAAAGCCGTCTATTTTTACTTCAATTTTCTTTCGCTTAAACTTTATCTTTAAATAAACTAATAATTTATTATTGGTTTCAATGAGTGATCGGTTTTCATACATAAACTGTTTTTTGTGTAATAAACTCAAACTAAAAGTCATTATTTTGCATAAGTTTGAGCTTTCGGTGAATTTTTGGGCGAACTATTATTTTTTATATTTCCCTAAAGTTTATGTCTTCACTAAAAATGTCAAAAACGTTATGAAAAATATTCTCAAAGAAATTAAATTTTCTCTAATATTCGATGCCTTCGATTCTTTCAAATAAACTTTTCATTGATTTTTCACAATTTTTGATCACTTTATTCAAACAACAGAATATTCATCATAAAAAATCGTAAATCTTAGTAATATCTTAATTAACTAAAATGAACAAGGCATAAAACTTTGAAAAAATTTATTTGGAATATATTATACTCAGAAATCAACAAATTTCAACATTAAATTATTGTCATTTTTTTCAATTGAGCTCTTTTTTAATAAATATTACATTAAATATATTACAATATTTAGTTATTTATAGTTAAAACTTTTAAATAATTCAAACATAGAGAGTGAGGCGAAGAAATGAACCAGTACATATTAGTACAGATCAGTACATATCACTTGACATTTCCAACAATTAATCAATTCTTTATTGGCCCGATTGGTCTCAATTTACGCAACACATGACATGTCATGGAATTGGACCAGAAAATGAACGCTTCCCCTGTAGTGGCCCACATGTGGACAGTCCTGTTTGGAGACAACATTTCAAACACAGACATAGAGTTAATAATTATTTGTAAAAGTTTTTTTTTACTTTAATTAACTTTTAATTTAAAATTAAATTAAATTAATTTTTTAAAACTTTTTAATAGAAATTTTGCTTAAAAATAGTTATTTTATGAAATTAATAAAAAGTCATTAAATTTTGTGAGTCTTTAATCTATTACTCAAAAGGAGTTTTATCTCTCAGGGATGACAAGAATTTATATTTTCAGTGATGTTTAATATTAAACACAAAAGAGTATAAGTTTTAAGCAAAAAGTTTTTATAAGTTTTTCAGTGTCTAATGATTAGAGTCACTCATTAAAACTCATTAAATTAGTTCATAAATTATAGATTCGATTCTCATTGCGTCCACTGTTTTCGTTAAATTAATTTTAAGTTCAATCAAATAAAATCAAAAATAATTTATTCTTATACAGTAGAAGCTGTGTGTTATGAGTCTGTCTGTTATGAATATCTGTGTCTTATGAATATAAAGTGATAGGTTGGTTGGTTTGCTATACCTTTCTTTGGTAAATTCTTTGTCTGTTATGAAGTTGTGTGTTTTGAATATCTGTATGTTTTGAATAAATTTCATGGCATTTATGTCAAAAAAAATCTGTATGTTATGTATTTTACTGTAAAGTCTGACACAAAACATCAAATATCTAGTTACTTAATATTGCATATAAAAATAATAATTTATTTTGGTGTTTTACTCATTTTTAAATTAAAAATATATATTATTTAAAATTAAATAATTTAAATAAAATGAACAAAAAAGGCAATCAATTGATTCGAAAATTAAATTCTTGAATAACATCAATCAAATATCAATTAAATCGATCTAATCAGAAAAATTTCTATTTATTATAGTAAAATAAGTTAACATTAAATACTAGTAACCGATTTTGTTATCTAATAATAAAATGTATAAAAATTTTCTTTTTTTGCCTGCTATGAACATTGTATGTTTTGAACAAATTTCCCTGGCATCTGCCCATTCATAACAGACAACTTCTACTGTATTTAATTGAAGAGTTTTCATAAAATACAAAAATATAATCAGGGATGTCTAAAGGATGAAGTTGAGATATTTAGGTAAAAATAACCCATATTACTGGAATGATCTCAACAGACCTAGTTCACTCTATTTATATATCATAAAAGATCGAAAAGATAAATTAATTATTATGAAATTCAATTGAATTTTCAAAACAACTGTAAACTCATTGAAAAAAATAATGATTACATTAAATACTATTAATTTATTTTAAAAGTTAAATTTGTTGTTCTTTTATATTATATTTCTAAGTCGCTAATGAATTATAAAGAATAAAATTACATGATAATTAAATAAAACATTTTACAATATTTTATGTGTAATTTTGATAATGCATTAATAGCATCATTCAGAAGAAAAATTCAAAGTTTATATATATTTTTTTGAAAAATTATATAAAAAAAGTGTTAAAATATTTCGAAATATTGGAAAATATAAATTTAGTTTAATCACTAGATTGATGATGGTAAAATTAGGAAATAAAATATATTTATTCTGTTTTCGAGTAATATTTGCTTTTATTTCTGTTAACATCAGAATATTTAAATAAAACCAGATTTTTGTCGACAAACAATATATTCATTTCCTAATATTTTGGTTCATTAAATAACAAATATTCGAATTCTTTTCTATTATATCTTAAAAATAACTTTTATTCATTAATGAATCATGGTCTATTTCCCAATAAATGAATCAAATAATTTTCAATAAGATATTAATAATCTTAACAAATTTGATTGACCCAGAGCTTAACCTGTTCTTTATAGGCAAAGAGTAATTTAGAATAAAAGTTCTATTTTTATATGAACACAAATTAAATGATTAACAAAAGTGTTCAAAGGATTATTGAATTTATTTATTTAAAATACTGTTTATAATTATCATAAACTTTATAATAAAATAATATTTCATTTTTCAGAAGTTTTTTAATTTAAAAAAGTTAATTTACTATTATTTTCAAAGGTAATTTCAATATTATATTATTATCAATTTTATTTATTTGAAAGTTGTTTTAATATTAAACAAGAATACCTTTGATACATACTTTTTAAAACACCTTAACTTGTAGATCAAAATTAATCTCGTTTAAATATATTTTCCACTAACAAACATAGTTTAATTGCTTTAATATTTATTTGCAGTTCTGAAGACTAAATTATGGGTATTTGGCTACAATGAATTACATATAACATTAAATTTAACAAGAATTACATTAGAGAAACTTTTTTATAATCTTTACTTTTTTCCTCTTTAATTGGAATCATCAAAGTCGCTCTGCAAACAAAAGGTTTACTTGTTTTTTATTTTACCATGATTATTTAATTTTATTAAAAATATTTATATTAATGAAATAATAACTAATTTATTTTTTTAATAATTTATAATAATATAATTGAAGTAAATTTGTTAACACATTGTTATCAAATTTTTAATATTTATATATAATACTTTATAAACATACAAATCAAATGGTGATTCTATTTAGGAAACTTTTGAATTTCTTATCGCCGGTAAATATAATTCAAATATAAACTAATAAGAATTCAAGTAAACTAAAAATATATTAAAATGCGGCTGAATTTCAGAGTTATTTGGATCTTAGGCCGATCTTTGTACTGACTTTTTTCAATATGCGTGCGGTTGTTGAATGAAGAGGACTATCAATCCAAGTTTGATCATTATTTATATTGTATAAAACTAGTGTTTATAAAAGTTTATTAGAGTGATGTAACCAGGGATTGAAAATAGGGAATTATTTCGGAATACCCCTCCCCTTGAGCCAAAAGATGGATAAATATCCCCCTTTAGACCAGAGTTAGAGAATTCCCCCCCCCCCCTAGAGAAAAAGAGGAAAAAATTCGTAAAA
>JAQFZM010002170.1:0-14699 GCA_034695785.1 Galumna obvia | reverse complement strand
TTTTTGAAATACATTGCCATAGTGGGATGCAATGAATAAAATTATTTCACTACATTTACATAGTAAAGTGTAGTACATTTAATCATTATGCACACATTCACCCACCCCTCCGACTATTCATCCAACTTCCCTTTTCGTGGGATGCTGCGCATAAAATTTTTTCACTCTACCTACCCACTCTACAGGCCCAATCACACACTCTACAGACTCACCCACCTACTCTAAAAGCTGACACACCCAATTTATCGAACTACTCTATCACTCTACCGACCTACTTACACACTCTACCAGCCTACCCCATACTCTACCGCCGACACACCCACTCTACAGGTACAACCATCTCCTCTACGAACCCAACTACCTCTCTATAGGCCCAACCACCCACTCTAACGGCTCACAAACCCCATCTAAACGCCCGTGGTATGCAGCGCATAAAATAAACAAAAAGAAGTGGTAGGTTGTGTTCTTCTTTGAGACCAAACCTTTGTAAGTGACGCGAAGATTTCATCTTTTGAAAAACGAAGGGGAGTGGTAGGCATTGCTCTCCTTGGATATACACCCTTTTGCTAATAACGGGAAATTTTTTCTTTTTGATAGAAACGGATTGGAGTGGTATGCTGTGCTAGCCTTCTCAGGTGACCAACCCTATTGCTAGTAACGAAAAAATTTCGTCCTTTTGATATGGTTTCGATATATTGTTGTCCTTCAAAAGCTTTAGGGATAAATAATTTTGAAGTGTGCACCATCGGACAATTTCTCTAATAAACTTTTATACCAAATTACAAAGAACTAGTAAAAATGGAACTTCAACTAACATTTTAACATAAACTAGCTTAATAATTATCTTTTAATTTGCAATAAATCTACTTGATATAATATTATATTGATAAAAGCTCGTAAATGTAGTGATCATAGGCTTTGCCTCAAACCTTGTTTTAACTATAACCCACAACAATTTTTGTTTGAAAAATATAAAGAGATTTGTATGAGTGATTAAAGGGAGAGAGATAAGGCCAAAGGTGTTAAATTTTAGAATTTTCCCAAAATTTCAGTTAAAATGAAAAAATACTCTAATTAATTTGTAAATATAATATGAAAATATTTACGCTTAACTAGTTTAAATTTTTTTTATCTTCCTTTAACATGTTAATTTAGCAAAAATTACCTTGAATTAATGTTGCTCATATAATTGAATTCAATAAATTCAATTCTGATCTTGGAAGAATTATAAATAGATGATAAAATTGATTCTCCATTAACCCACTCGACATTCATTGAAGTAAACGACTTTATATAATATTTAAATGTAATAAGCATGGTATGTATATGTCCCGGCTCACATATACTCAATATTCTCTCAAAAGAACGAACTTGGTGAAATTTGGTAACAAGTACTTTTAATTTAAACGAAAATTTTTGCTTAATTACAACATCGGAATCATTAGAAATGTGAAACGCAATCTGATAATGATGTACTAGAATATAATTAAAATTTATATTTGAAAATTAATTATTTACAGCATGCTTCATATGGTCCAGTATTCAAATAGTATTTGTGATCCTTTTTGTCCTTGTGTATTTTTGTGTTCTCCCAATATATGGGAAATAAGCCCAACAAATGACATCCCTTTGTGCCATTAACATTTTCGCAATTAGCGCAACGACCCTCCAAAAATGTATCATATTCATTACAATAATAGCCAATTGGCAGACAAATAGCATCAAGATTGTCTTAAATTGTTATTTTATATAAACATTATTAAAATATTTTACAAATCGACTCACCATGATGATAAAGAATTACAGGTGCTTTATTGTGAGAACAAGATAATTCTTTAGTAGAATTTTTTACAAAAATATTTGTAAGTATATTGGTGACTAAAACCTCATTCTCAGGACAACCTGGCTATTCTTCAGAATTATACTTTTATATATATTTCTGTTTTAAATACTTTTACCTGATTTTTACCTCCGTTTGGGTAAAAGTCTACGTCACCGATAGAGTCAAAAATTCCCAAACCTTTGGTTATGGATACAGACATATCTGTGTGAATGACAACCACTTGTGTTGCATCCATATAGTCCAGCCTATTCACTGACTTCTTGTCCCTAAAACCGGGGCCTAAATATTTAATAGATTTTGTATTACCGCTTATATAATGAAAATGTGTATTACCAGCGGGATCGAGTCCTGTAATTCTGGATACTTTTGGATTTTGCAATCTTTTTCCAGCAAAACCCATAGTATGTGAACCCAAACTGTGTCCAATTAAATGAAAATTTGCTCGAGTCATTCCCTCTTCTTTATAAATATCGCAAATTCTATTAATAAAAAGAGCAATAAGAGCCCCCACAACCTGGGTATTAGCTGCTGCAAGAGCATAATTATTAAACATTGAACCTATTTAAAATAAAGTGGTTGATGAATTAAATAAATTTTAAAGAATACAACCTTTAGACCAGTCGACAAATATGTAATTAAATTCTCGCTCTTTATTTAAATTTTGGTAAACTTTCTATAAATAAAAAATTTAACATTAATTTAAAAATTACTATTAATAATTTTATTATTTATTAATTGAAACTCAAATCATATTTTTATAGTAAGGATTTAAAAATGTTTCGATTCCCGTAGGGGTCCCGTATATTCAAACTTACTTTACGTTATGGGAAGGATTGGGAATGAATTTTATTTACAATTTAGGGAGTGGGAGATTGCGAATATTTTGGTTTAGAGGGAGTGAAAAATATTGAAACGAGTTTGAGAGGGATCAGAATTTAGTATTTTAATCAATTTGAGTCCTTATTTTATAACAACATTTCATTAAATAAGTATTTTTTAAATAATAATTTGTACAGCATAATCGCATATAGATGCATAATCAAATTTTAATCAATTTTTATTCTCAAGGGCAAATTATAGTCTATAAATATGAGCGCATTAATTGTTGAATAATGAATTTATATCCTAAATAATCGAAAATGTATGGAAAAATGACAAAATGTCTATTAAATTCGTTAAATTGTTTAATAAAAAATTTAGTTAAAATCAGGGTTGGCGAAAGGTCGAGGCTTTAAGGGGGTGGCAGGTTTGTGTATTTTAGGAAAAATCCTTAGGGGAGTATTATATTAGGGTATTTTTAAAAAACATCAAAAACGTCGATTTTTGCACTATTTAGCTTTTAATTGCTCCATTAGGCTTAATAAAGGTTATTATGTGCTATAATTATCAAATTTACATGTTATTTTACTAAAGAAGCAATATTTCGTCTATTTTTCACTTGAAAATGGGTTATTTTGGTAAAATTCTCTATCTAATATCGTTAATATGGCCAGGTTCGACTTTAAGCCCCAAAACATATTTTGTCCAGAATTTTATGCTGAGTCCGAATATCGATAATAAAAAAATCTACCTCAAATAATTTTTGAGTTTTTCAAAGAATATTTTCTTATGTTTTAGTTTAGTTTAGGTTAGGTTACGTTGGTTTACGTTAGGTTAGGTTAGGTTAGGTTGAGTTAGGTTAGGTTAGTTTAGGTTAGGATCAAATTGAGATAAAATTTTTTGGTTTTCATATTTGAATTCCTCAATTTTATACCGATTTCATGTATTACATGTTTATTTTAATGAAAAAAAATAATTTTTTAAAAAAAGGTTCTAGGTGAAAAATTTCAAAACATATTTGAGGTTTAATTTTTTTATATCGATATTCGGACTCAGCATAAAATTCTGCACAAAATATGTCTTGAGACTTAGAGTCGAACCTGGACTTTAATTTTGATAAGAAAATATCATTTAAAAGATTTTAACGTAAAATATTATATAAATTACTCATTTTCTTTAAAATTTTGTAATAATTTTCTAAAATATAGACAAAAATGGAGCCGACGCTTCGCGGCGCCACCAATTTTTCTAAGTTATTGGCCTACCGCGAATTTTTTCTAGAGGGGGGGGGGGTATTTTGCCAATTTTGGCCTTGTAGGGGGATATTCCGGAATACCCTCTTTCGCCATCCCTGGTCAAAATAATTTCTGAAAATTTTTCATATGGCGATTTCTTATGTTAAGGGATATAATTAAAGTTTATGGTAATGGATAAAAGATATTAAAAATTGAAATGTTTTAAGTCAATTAAATATAAATTTAATTTTTCTTTGAATAAATCGACAAGGGTATCCTAATTTCTTTATCTAATGATAATAATCAGTGAACGCATAGTGCCACCAGCAATGGCCACAGTGACGTCAAAACTTTTAATTTAATAAACTATCAAATAAAACGAAACATTAATTTAAGGGAAGGGATTATAAGATAAGCCTAATATTTTAACAGTTGACAATCAAACTATTAACCATGAGTTACAGTTTGTATGAAAGTCTAAAAGGTTGAAATTTTATTCCTTCTATTGGTTAAAATTTACTAGCCGTTCACTGATAATAATAATTTAGTTTTAATCAGGGATGGCTGATAGGGGGTCAAAATTCGAAAATACTCCTCCTAGGACTCGATCATTTAGCCATCCCTGGATTAAACTAATTTTATTCACTCCTTTCTTTAACTGTGTATATCCCTAGATACAAATCAACTCCAAATTAATATTTCTTACAAACATCCATTCTTCTATTGATCGTTGAAAACCATGTGTCATAATAACTGTTCTTCGATTGGGATTAAATACTGAGTTTTCTAACTCATTTGGTTTAAAATTATATTTAAGAATAACTGGTTCTTCCAAATTCATTGTTAGCAAAAAGAATGTGGGATCAATTATTTTGGGTCCTAACGGAAGCATAACAACAAAACCATTGACATAATCAGTAAAAGTGGAGGCACTAAAACACCCGATCTCTACCCAACACTGCATTCCTAAAGCTCCTATAAATTCAAAGTTTAATTTTAATTAAATATATTTTCGTGGTATTAAAATAGGCTTACTTCCAAGAACTGGAACTTTGCTCAAATTCATACGAAGTGATGTAAGTAGTGTATTAGTGGTATTCTTCACTTTATTACCGTTCAAATCATTGGCAAAGTTTTGTACTTCGTCATTGTCAGTAGTTTTGACGGTCTATTGAATAAATAAATAAAATTAACGATAAAATAGGAGTTTAATATAAAGACTTGCCGTAAATTCCATGTTAGGATTCGTCACATTTTTTGTTTTATTTGATTGTCTGTGACCGCTCTCTAAATAGGATTTTAAGGCT
The DNA here is from genome assembly GCA_034695785.1 of Galumna obvia. Classification (NCBI taxonomy): domain Eukaryota; kingdom Metazoa; phylum Arthropoda; class Arachnida; order Sarcoptiformes; family Galumnidae; genus Galumna; species Galumna obvia. The sequence continues at coordinate 9,495 of JAQFZM010002170.1, read as the reverse complement.
AATTTGTAATTACCTAAACTTTCGTTGTAATTACATTTGATTACACAATAACAAAAAAATAATAAAAATATTTGAATTTCAAATACTTTCATTGTTTTCTTATTCAAACATTTCCCGTATGGTTTTAGTTTATAACGCAACTCCAGCCGAATAGCGCATAGCTTAAAACGTATGATTTGAATAAATAATAAGTATGACTATAAATGATGTTATCCAAAAACTGAGCCCTATAATAGTAATCCATTGTTGTATTCGTGACGTTATTGATTCCCATTTTCCCTCCTAAACCTTTGCGCTATAAACCTATTTTAGATTTAAGTTTGAATTAAATTAAATTTAATAAAAACTATCTGTTTTTCCATTGATTGTTTTTTCAAATTATATTTAATAGAAATTAGGCTACAAAAGAGAATTAAAAGAATATTAAATAATTTACTTTAAGTGGAATTATATTTGATTTTAAAAACTTAAAGTTTTAAAACACTTACGTCTTCTGATGACAAGAAGTTAATTAACCGCCAAATGTGGTTTTGCGCCAAAACTTTGATTAATTTTAATTGTTGTAAATGAGAGGGAAATAGTTAGGCTTTGTTTTGATAATTTGTTTTTTAATTAAAAATTATCGACTAATTAACTATAAGTAATAAAATATGAGCTGCGCTATATGCCTGTTTATCTAATCGACTGGAGTTGCTTTATATAATTTTCGTTATATATTTGCGTTATATATAATTCTGTAAATTGTAGTTAAATACTTGTCCTACACTATTACAGTATACATGTATATGTTAATCAAATATTAATAAAAAAAATTTAAGTTTAATAATAAATATAAATTTCAAATAAAATTATTTTATATATTTGATTTATAGATAACATTTATTTTTAATTTTTTTAATCCTCTTCTTCTTAATCATCTTCTCCTTCATTATCGTCGCTAACTTCTCCATTATTTTCATCATATTTTTCATTATTTTTATCAACTTTGGGGGCAATAAAATAATATTTTGTTAACTTTTTCCTTATTGCTTGAATAGGATAATTTCCTAATCGGTATTCGATATTATCATATTTGATCCATATATCTGTAAATAAAATATATTTTAATAAATTGTATAATAAACAAAATATGATTTCTACCTTCATTTTCCTTTTTTTCTTATTATGTAGTGTTCATCTGTTTTTTTGAGCAAAACCTTGTTCATTAATTTAGACCTATCTATCACATGATCGATGAGAGATTTGATTTTAGGACCGAAATTATGTGCGCCTCTTATAATATGTCTCAAAAACCTGATTTTTCCAATTTTTAATATAGTAAAATGATGATTAGATTAACCAAAACCTCTGAATAACAATTGACGACATTTAGAATTTTGAATATCAAAATACCAGCTGTGTTTCAATTACAAACCCCAACCGCTGTGCGGTGCCTCATAACAGGCCGAATTAGGAGATACTGAAACTTGCTTAATTTGAGATTAAGATTGCTCTTTTCGTTTTGGGTTCGGCTGTAATGCTCTGAATTAGTATATGAATATTTAAAATGATCACTATAAATTACGAACAAGCAATAATTTTTGTCGATAATTAATATTTATAAATAACTTAACAATTAAATATTTTGTTTACTTTTCAAACAATATTGATAATTTTTGGTCAATAATTTCTCAATGTAATAGAACTTTATACTGTAAAAATGTTTTAAATGAACGAGGCAATGGTATTTAAGGAATATGAAAAAAAGTGTCACAAAGAATGCAAAGAATTCCTATTGCAAGTCAAATTCATATAAATGTAAATAAAATAATTTTTTGATTTACTGATTATGCCATGGATTAAGAGTACTGAAAGTGTATAAAATTTGTCTGATTATCTTAAACTACACATTGATTGTATATTTAAGACTTTTACAACTTTTATATATTAGGACATTTTATAATTCAAATATATTTTTCACTACATTTATGGAGTAAAGTGTAGTATATGTAATAGTTTTGCACCCACCCACCGACCCAAGGGTAATTCAACTTTTTGGTAGTAACAATGGGAGGCTGTGCTCTCACTAGAGATAAACCCTTTTGATAGAGACGGAAAATTTCATCTTTTTGATAAAATCCGGTAATTCGTCTTTTCCCTATTAACATAGGGGATTGTAGCCTGTGCTCTCTTAAGACACCTAATTCTTCCATATTAATGAATAGGTGATATATTACCCCTTTAGGACCACAGCTACTTCTATACTCATGATTTTAATAGAAAGTGGTGTTCTCTAAGACCACCATTCTTTTGCCTTCAAACCTTGTTTTATATATTGCTTGTTAAACCAGATGTTTGCGTTACAATTTTACTTTTTTCTCTTATATGAAAATAAAACGATTACACAATAATTTTGATAATTTTATTTATAAATTTAAAATTATTGTTATTATATTAACAGAATAAATTTTTATTTTACAATTTACTGAATTAACATTTATTTTTTAATAATTGATACATGTAGTAAAATAATTTTCTTATAATATGTTTTTAGTTTTTATATAAAAATATAATGTGTATTCAATTTAAATTATAATTAAAATTGTCCTTTCAAAAACTTTTCGAAAAAAGTATAATTTATACAGAGTAGTACGGTCTGAGTATCTAAAAATTCAAATCATATTGAATTTTAAATCATTGGAAAGCTTATATCATGTAAAATCTATATCTAAAATTTCAGCTGCGAATGACCAAGAACTTGTTAATTATAGTTAATTTAAAATTTATATTTAAAGCTCTAAAACTGAAAGATTAAAGATCTTTTCATGAACTATAAATTTAAAAAATGTCATTTACTATTAAATTAAATGATATTCAATTTAAAAGTGTTTGAAACACAATTTTAGTTCGTAAAAATGTAATTTTTTTAATTCATATTTCATAAGAGAATCTTTAACCTTTCAATTTTTAAGCTTTAAAAACAAATTTAAATTTACTATAATAATCAAGATAATGGTCATTCGCAGCTGAAATTCTAGAAATAGATTCTACATAATATAAGCTTTCAAAAGGTATCAAACTTCTTCTGATTTGTATTTTTAGATACCCATACCGTACTACTGAGCTCAAATAAATATTAAAATATTTTCTGGAATTTTTTTGAAAATTAATTTAAATAAAAATTTTTAATTTTTGCCGCTTTATCTTAATTAAATATGTCGTAAAATACATCTGGAATTTTTTTAATAAAATTTTGTAATTATGAAAGGTAAACAATTTTTTTTAAATGGGTAGTTTATATAAATTTGACTAATTATAGGCTTACACATTTGGTTCTATATTGTAATATTGTCTGAAAATTTGATCGGGATCAATGTACAAGAAACAAAGGAACTTCACTTTGATGATACCAAAATTATGACAACTACAGAACAAGAGACCAAGAGTAATTCAAAAATAATTATCACAACAACTACCGAAAACCTATTAAGAAATTTATTACGAAAAGGTTATTAAATTTTAATTGCATAAATTTAAATATTACATAATCTTTATTATTTTAAATTAAAGTTTTACTTAGGAATATATAGTATACTCTCGGGGTTATGAAGTCGTCTGTTATGAATCTCTGTGCCTTATGAACATAAATTGATAGATTGGACGATTCGCTATACCTTTAATGTTAAATATATTGTTTGTTATGAAGTCCTGTGTTGTGCTTTATGAAAAGATTTCACTGCATTTATATCATCAAAATCTGTCTGTTATTAAGAAATATTGTAAAGAATGAAACAAATTATTTAATTTATTATTATTATCATTATTATTATTTATGGGATGAATATGCTTTACTTGAAAGGGGGTATTGCTAATTTTGAATACATTTCTTGCGGAAAAGGGTATACGGGGTACTTTAAAAAGGCAGAAAAATATATATTAGATTCGTCTTCTACAATCTGTTTTCATGAATTGTTTTAATGCATTGTTTAAATCAGCGTTTCACTTTGAGTGCACTTTTTGAGTGCATTTAGTGCGTAATCTATTTGAACCCTTTGAACCATAAACTTGATTAATAAATGAATTTGGTTTTTCATACAATAATTATAATAAAATATTTTACTCCCTATGCACTTAAAGTGAAACCCTGGTTTAAATTCATGCTATTCATTAAAATTTCTGTTATTCTATCATATAAAGCTTAATAATGAATTTTTTTAATATTGAAAAATCTATATTCTAAATAATTAAGAAAACTAAAGTTTAAGACATTTATAAAGAGGTTATTCAATGGTTACATTAAATCAAAGCTAAGGATTTAAGAAACCTTGGGCCTTTAATCAATTGAATTGTTTAAAAACCTAAAATTAATGATAATTTTATATAAAATATAATATTTTATATTTATTGTAAAATATTTCGATAACAATCTAAAAAGGGTTATTTTGTGTGTATGCACAACTGTGTGTTATGAACAAATTTCCATGGCATCTTCTTCATAACAGACAGCGTATACTTTATTTTATAAAACCTTTTTGTATTTTAGATGATAAAGAAAATGAACATGAACATGATTTATAAAATACCTTAAGAATCCCAAACTTGATGACTTCTGACAAAGAAGAAAGTCATGAAGTATGCTCTATATTAGAAAGTACTACCAAATTTATATCTGCTAATAATTTTAATATGAGATAGAGCATAATTTTTAAGAATTATTATAGTAATCTTTTAAAAATATATTTAATTAATATAATTTAATTTTCTTTAATAGAAGAGAATATCCACGAACATGATTTTGATGAAAATATAACAAGTTCAACAATGACACAAATGACTTCAACTACCACAAAGAAAATAATTATTTTAAATAAAGATAAAACTGATAAAAATTTGATTGAAGACCTAGCAATTTTAGAAAATAATATCACATATTATGGTAATTTTTATATTTTTAAAAAGTATTTTAAAACATATTTTAATACATTATTAAAGCGATGTTTTTCAGTTAAATAACTTTTTGTTTCGATAGCGCTAATCACCAAGATAATTAATATGCATTAAAATCAGACTAATAGGGGTAAATTTAGAGATTTTTTTAACTTTAAATAACTTTTTAGTGTTTAGTTAACTTCAAAAAGTTAAATAACTTCAATAATAATAAAGTTATTTAACTTTAAAAAACTTTTTACCAACTTTTGCTTAAATTTTTCACTCAAAAACTGTAAATGTATTCATATCTAATGTTTTAAAAGTAGTCAAAAGGCTTAAAAGTGCATTTGTTGACAACTTATTATTTAAGTGTGTTAAACGTTAAAAATACCCAAAGCTATTGAAAGTTATCCATCAAAAGTTAATCGATATCAACGATAATATAAAGATATATTTACCGCCCAAAGAGAACCGATAACAAACATTCAAGCCCTGTTGTCAACGAGTGAATTGTGATCAGAAATCACACGTTAATCAACATTTGGTCTCTAAAACACACAAAGATGAGGTTAAGAAATTCAATTCTTCTCAACCATCACTTCCTCTATTATTCAATGATAAACAAAAAAAATTAATAATGATTTGTACAAGTTTGCAGTCGCTCTCAACATACCATTCGATAAGTTCAGACTAACCGCTGCTCAACAGTTCTTCCAAATGTATACTAATTTCAAATTACCTCAACCATCATCTCTTTGGAAATCTAATTTAAAACCAATTTATGACCAAATAATCGATACAATCAGAAATGATTTGATGGATGAATACATTTGGGTCAGCATTAATGAGACCACGAAATCAAAGAGATGTATATTTAATGTAATAATTGGATCAATGAATAACAAAATGGAAGAAAGCAAAAGATATCTTTTGAATTCATTGTTTATTGAAAATACAAAGTCTTACAATAGTTCAAGGTGTGAACGAATCGCTACTTATTATTATGGCCCGAAGGCTTCAAATATGAGAAAGTATTAGTCTTACTGACAGATGCTGCTGCGAATATGAAATTTGCCGGTAAAATACTGTGTAATTTTTACCAAAATATGCTTCACATCACATTTTTGGAACATGGCTTACATAATATCACTAAATTTTTAATTGTGAAATATCCTTAAGTGAATCAATTAATAAGTTTTGTAAAAAAAATATTCAAAATGTCTCCGAAACGCTTAAATTTGTTTAGAGAAATGTTTCCCGAAAATCTGTTACCCCCTGAACCTGTAAAAACACGCTGGGGTTTTAGGCTAAAAGGGATCGAATATTACTCAAAATATTTAAATGATTTCTCTGGTCATCAAATATAGAATTCTGAAGAATCGGTATTCATTGAAAAAGTAAAAAATTTAGTTTGTGATCAAGAATTACAAAACAACTTATCGTTCATTTATTCAAATTATGATATCATTCGGTTTGCGAATCAAGAGCTTGAGACCAGAAATCTAACCCTAATACAAAGTATTGATATCATTTTAGAAGTTGTCGCCAAAACAAACACAACTCAAAATGAAATCGCTATTAATGTAACTCAAAAATTAAATATTTTAGAAAAAAATAGTAGTTTTAATCGAATTAAATTAATTAATCGTATTCTTAATGGAGAGTCAAGTATTGTTTTAGATACAAATTTAAGCCCATATGAAATGTCTCTATTCAAATGTTGCCCGATTACTAATTGTGATATCCAGCGAAGATTTTCTTGTTTTAATCAAATTCTTTCAGATGGAAGAATGACTTTTGGAGACGAAAATTTTATAAAGTATTTTATTATTCAATTTAATTCATAATTTGATTAAAACAATCTGTTTTTCTGTATTTTATTGATTAAAAATAAATAACTTTTAAATAACTTTAAGCCTCTTTTTATCTAATTTTTATAGTGACTTTAAACACTTTATAAATAACTAAAAAACATCGCTTTATACATTATCTTAAAAATTTCAAAAAGAATTATCATCTATTCATCATATTTTTGTCATCATAATTATGTTTTTATTCTTTAGGTAAGACATTTGATGAAAGAGAATTTCACAACACGAAAACAACAACCCCAACAACCATAATCCCAATGCCAGACAAAGGCGTTCAAGGTGAAGTTTCAAAAATTATATCAAAAGGTAATGGCAAGATGTTAGTAAAAATACTAATAATTTAAATAGCAATATAATTTCAGTAATATAATTTTTTTGCATAATTGTTTCATTCTGAAGAAAAAGATTTATCAAAGTTAGCCGTTTCTGTTTACACAACCTTCACAGAAACTAGTACACCTTTGATTACACCAAATATAAGTATAAACTCAGATGATGTTAATGAAGAGAAAACAGTATTTGTGATTAATACTCAAAGTTTATCACGTGGCAAGAAAAAAGGTTTGATCATTTTTTTAAACATTTATCTAACTATCATATGAACGAAAAATAAAAATTAACTAGATAATTAAATATGATTTTAATAAAATATATAGTGATTAATTGAAAAATTCTTTAAATATTTGATTATTTTGATAGTTAGGACAACAGCAAAACCACAAGATTTAATTAAAATATTTAAGCAAGTTGGCAATATTCGTAATGACATTAGTAAAGGAATTACAAAAGGAGTTTTAGATTTTACCAAGGGAGCATTGGGAGCCATAAATATTACCAAAGAGGCAACTTTTAATATGACCAAGGAAGCTTTAAACAACACAATGAAATTTCTTCAAAAAGAATCTATTTATAAGGAATTAAATTTCGAAATATCCAGGATACTAGGAAATCAAAAAGTTTACCCATTCCTTACATGTCTTAATAGTGATTGGTATAATAATTGTAAGAACTTCATATTTACTTGCTTCAAAGAAGGGAACCCGAATTCTTGTTTATGGAAACTAGCATGCGGTGGAAGTTTGTTTTGTCAGAAAATAAATGGTAAACCTTCTATATTTTCTAGAGGTTTTTTCAAACAAAATAAAACATTTACTAAGTTGCTTAAATAGATTTGTTAATTAAAATTAGTTTTTAGTAACAATTATTTAAATTCAAAAACTTAATTCATTAAATGTTTTTTTAGCGATTTGGCCAAATGCGACCTTGTTAAGTATATACAACCAAAAAAATATCAACAGGATTATTTTTTGCCTTTTGCGTTACTGTAGAAATTTTCAATAATTCAGGTTTTTGTTTAAAAAAAACATTATCACTATTTATTTTGAAATATCCTTTTTTTGACCATGTCGGATTTTAGTATAATAATATTATTATATAAAAATTGATTGAGAGTTTACTCAATTAATTGGGGATTTTAATTAGGATAATTTTAATTATTTGATGCTTGGCATTTTATTTAAAAATATAATTTATATTATTTTGAGTATCTTATAATTGATTAATTTTAAACTTAGCATCTACCTCTAATTTCAACTCCAACAATTTCAATACAAAAAACTACAATAAAACAAATATAAATTCATCGAAAATTATTTCATCATTTAATAATAAAAATAGAGTACATGGAGAATTTAATTGTGACGCTCTCAAAGCTTGTCTAAACGGTTTTTATTTTTCTGTGCAAAGTTTTCTTGAAGGCAACCTAAATAAATTTATCACGAAACAAAAAACATCCAATAATATCAAAACAACAACAACTACAGCAAAACCTTCTAAGATTTTAACTACGACTAAGAAGGGAAATAAACTTAAATATTTTTGACTTTGCTATAAAATTATCATTACTTTTATCCTAATAAAATTAAATATACAAAAAGTTTATCTAATTAATATAATAATTATCACTATTATTTCTTTAATAATTTTATATTCTTAAATAGATAATAATAATTTTAAATAAATAAAAATAATTATTTTTAAATCTTATTTGACCAAAATATTAAAAATTTATTAAATTATAATTTAAAGGAATCGTTTATAATAAAGGTTAGTTTGAGTGAAGCACATATTAGGCATGATACAGCTTTTCAATAGTAATCAAGCAATATTTTATCTATGGAAGTTTTTTTTATAAATTTAAATTTAATAAAAATATATATTTTATTACGTATTTTATAATAGAAAGGTGATAGCTTAGGGCGACAGTTCCAGTGCTACATACATATAATGAAAATCTAATCTTACTACTTCCAAAATACAAGTTTATAGTGAAAATCATGATATAATCTATTGATATCCTTCAAAAACTTATGATTTGTATTTTAAATTTGAAGTTATATTTTAGTAGGGAACATCATAATAAGCAATATCAACCGTCGTGTTATTCGCAAAATAATTCAATAATAGTGAATATTGGAATTAGTAAGTATCTACTCAAATATATATCTAAATACAGTAAAAGCTGTCTGTTATGAATGGGCAGATGCCAGGGAAATTTGTTCATAACACACAGTGTTCATAGCAGACAAAAAAGACAATTTTTGTTCATTTTATTATTAGACATCAAAATCGGTTACTAACAGTTAATATTAATTTATTTTACTATAATAATTAGTAATTCTGTCTGATTAAATCGATATAATGGATAATCGATTGA
>JAQFZM010002169.1:0-14704 GCA_034695785.1 Galumna obvia | reverse complement strand
CCCGTTACTATCAAATGAGTAAAGTTCCAGGGAGAGAACAGTTTACCTATTCCGTCTATTTCTATCAAGGAGGCGGATTTTCCCGTTACAAACAAAAGCTTGGATCTCCATATAAGTATAGCACAGCCTACACACTCATCCATTTCTATGAAAAAGACGAAAATTTCCCCTTAATAATAAAAGGGTAAATCTCCTGATAAAGACAGCCCAACCTACATGGTTAGAAGAGTTGCCAACGAAATATCTTTGAATCAAGGAATTTTAACCTGGGAATAAAGAATAAATTAAGGATGACAAAGAAAATTGATGTATCATTAATAGACTTTAATACTTTCTAAAATTTTTGAAAGAAGAATCTATATACACTATTGGCAAGAGCAACAAAGCAGATTGTCCTGCAAATAAAGGGTATCCTTGTAAATCAAGGAGAGTTTGCAACATTAATTGCTAGGCATTAAGAATGAGTGTTAGGCCTGTAGAATAGAATTGTAGGCATGTTGAGTTGGTGGCTATCTTTTAATGGTTGTGGGTGCCTGAATATTGAGTGTTAAGGCCTTTAGAATAGGTGATTGGCCCTGTTTAATGATTGGTGATGTCTATAGAGTGGATGGTTAGGCCTGTTAAAAGGGTAGGTTGGCCAGTAGAATGGGTGGATGAGTCTGTATAAGGGGTGATTGGGCCTGTAGAGTGGATGGTTGGGTTTTTTTAATGAGTGAGTGGGCATGTAGAGTGGATGGTTGGGCCTATCTGTTGGGTAGGTCGATCTATAAAACGAATGGATGAGCCTGTATAAGGGGTGGGTGGGGCTGTAGAGTGGATGGGTGAGACTGTAGAGTGGATGGTTGGGCCTGTTTAATGGGTGGGTCGGTCTGTATAACTGGAGGATGAGCCTGTATAAGGGGTGGGTTTACCTGTAGAGTGGATAATTGGGCCTGTTTAATGGGCGAGTGGGTGGGCGGGCGGGCGGGTGCAAAACGATTACATATACTACACTTTACTACGTAAATGTAGTGAAAAATTTAAAATTATCATGCTCAAATTTTTTAGGTTATTCTATTTGTTTAGATGAATCAAAGGATAGATTTGACAATAAACAATTAGTAGTTTTTATTCGTGGAATAAATAAAGATTTTACAATAACTGGAGCTATGTTAGATTTAATTCACGTAAAAAATAATTCAACTTCTATTGTTATTTTTTGATAAATTAATCAAAATTTTAAATGATTATGAATTAAATTTAAATAAATTTGTAAGCATCACCACAGATGGTGCCAGAAATTTAACCGGGTCTAAAAATGGCTTAATTATTAAAATTAAAAATTATTTAAATTCTAAAAATATAAATCGAAAATTAATTGATTTCCACTGTATTTTGTTCCAAGAAAATCTTTGTGTGATAAATTTGGATTAAGAAAACATATAAGAAACAGTTATAGAAATAGTTAAAAAATTAAAAAGGTTCAGTAATTTACATAGAAATTTTAAAAATTATTTAAATGAAATTAATTCAAATTATAAAGACATTATTTATTTTACCGAAGTTAGATGGCTATCAAGAGGAAATTGTCTTACAAGATTCCATGAATTAATAAATAATAAATCAATTTTTAATTTATAATAGTCAAACTCATGATTGTTTGTCAAATCCTATTTGGAAATTTAAATTATCATTTTTAGTAGACATAACAGAAAAGTTAAATATATTAAATAAAAATATGCAAGGCAAAACCTTAAATATTATTGATATGTACAAAAATGTAATTGATTTTAAAAGTAAGCTAGATATTTATCTTGGTGAAATTTAATACTATGAATTTATACATTTTTATAATACAAAATGGAATTTTCAAAATTAAATGAGGTTGAAATATTAAATTTAAAAAATAATAAAGTAATAGATTAAACTTATTACTGATTTAAAATTTCAATTTGACAAGATTTTCTGATATTTAATATAATGAAAATAATTTTATGATTAAGTTCTTGTTTGTAATTGTCTGAGCACATATTAAAATAAATTTTGAAAACTTACTTATTTTCAAAAAACTTTGACAATTATCTTGTCAACAAGCTTGTTGAAGGCTGAAAAATAAAAGAGCTAGGTTATTTTTGGAGAGTTTCAAAATTGAAAGAAATAAATTTAATAAAACAACTTTAATTAATGATCAACAAAACTCAAAATCAGTTATTCCTAGTATTTATTTATCATTGTTTAAATCTAATCCCAAGAAACCTGACCCTTAATGGGTCGGTTTCTTTGTGTCTGAGCTATTAGTGAACCAGAAATTATTGAATATAAATAAATAATTATATATAAACAATAAAGTCTGAAATCCAACACTTCTGAGAAATTTTATGATCAAAAAGTCCTCATTTGCTATTCTCTTCGCTTACAATTGGCCTCTTCCATGAAAAGAGGGCTCATTTTGCCCTTTGCTCTGATGAAGACAACTAGTGAGTTGTCGAAAGCCTCAGCCTTCAACAAGTTTGTTGACAAGATAATTGTCAAAGTTTATTGAAGATAAGTTTTTTATTTTCAATTTTTATATTTTATTAAAATACAAAATATTAAAGAAATTTGAAGCCATTTTGGCGCTTATATAAAGCTTTTTATATTTAGTTTAAAGTTTCCTAGTTGCAAATTTTGGCAATTTTAGCATATTAAAAAATGGAAGATTCCTTAAATTTGACGCTCCGTAAAGATTTTATTATAGGTGTTATCGAAATGTGTTCAGTAATAAAGTTGACAAAACAGTTTCAAATATCATGAAATGTCGGTTATAAGTTAGAACGCGAAAACCGAGTAGTTTTTGGAGCAATATTTTATATGTTTTTAAATTATATTACCATGTTAATGTAAAAATTATACCCTTTAATAATCATTTATATGTTGAATATTTCACCTTTCCTATATGTTGTATCATGGTCAAATCTCTACTATAAAGAAAAAGTATTGTAAGATGACTATCAATAGTGTTTTTAAAAGGGTTAAAAATTAATCTAATAAACTTTAATAGGTTCTAAATTTTTTAGCATTTTTTCTTGATACACTTTTTGCTTGTTCATATTTTCAAGGGCGTATTTTAAAAATTCCAATAGTAAGTTATAAGTTGAGGCAATTTCCTATACACTTTAACCAAGGTTCTTTCATTGAAAAGTATATTTTAAATACTCCATTTTCAATGTTTTAAAGTTTTTTCGTGATTATCCTCTAATTTATATTGGAATGTAATGCTCTAGCTACTTTTATCTTTCCTTTTCTATATCAGTTATCACAAGAGGTTCGAAATTATGTGTTAATATGATTTACCCAGTTTATCAAGCGCTCAAATATTTTATAGACTTTATAATATATGTTATAATTTTGAGATTCAAGTCATTACTCAGAATTTATTTGAAGAATTGAATAGTTTTTTCAAAAATCAAATCAAATCTAAAAAATTGTTTACTTAAATTATTCATATGTTTTGAGACATACCTCACTCTAGAAATGGTCCAGAGTGAATATCTAGATGAAATTTCATTAAATATAATACTTCAGTAAATATGTTACTATTTATAACTACAAATATCATACCCTTTGGCAGATTTTTCATTTTGGTTCTAGACCAATTTAGAATATCTTTTATCAAAAATTTCACCTAAATTCATAATAGCAAGAAAAAAATTTAAACTGTTGACTCACTTACTTAAATATGATCAAGTTCATCGCTATTAAAATATTGAATTTCTATGGTTTTTAAAAATAACAAATTTATATATTTATAATAATTTGATTTTATTTTATATCAAATTTATTTAATGTGAAGTATATATACAGTGAAGTGTATATTGAGAGTAAATAAGTGAAAACAAGAAAATGCTTCCATGAAATTCTATTCATAAAAAATTTAATCGAGCAATTTATTTGCTTATTTTAATTCTTAGAAAAGAAAAATTGTATAAATTTGTTTTGAAAATCACTTTCAATACTTAAGTAAAATGTAAGTGATTTTAGTCAAACATTTTGTATAAAAATAGTTTTTATGAGTTATAAAAAATTGCGAAAATTTTGTTTAACATAAAACTATTTTTAGATAATATTTGCGGTCATTTATTTGCAAAAATGCCGATAATTATTGATTTTCAGAACTTCGATGAATTAAATTAGCTAGGACATTCATTTTAGCTGAATAGTCAATAACAAAAAAGAAAGGGCGGGATAGAGAAAGGAGTTAACTAAGGGTTGGATGGATAGATGGATGGATGGCCTCTAAAATTATTTTTAAAATTATTGGAATTGAATACAAAAAACAAGTTTTAAATGAAAGATTAATAGATGTAAATATATTCAAATTATCTTGGTGAGATTGCCAACTTGAATTAATTAACAATTGTACCAAACAAATGTATTTGATTTACTTTTGGTGAGGCCTTGGCAATGAATTGTCCAGGGTACTCAATAAATAAAAGCATTCAATTAATTGAAGACAAATATAGTGATCACTTGAGTGGTGTCCAAATGAAGTCATTAATGGACTTCTGTTCAATACTTAAGACTTAATATAAAGTCTAAGAAAATATTTGTTTTCTCACATCTCATGGAAAATAAGTGAACTTTTAATGAAATTAATATTAAGCGGAGATATTATCGATGTTTGCTTTTGTGGCAAATCTAACAAAAGTGGTATCGATTTATATTATGATAAAGTTATGGGAAATATGAAAAGTGAAGAAAAGTATTAGAAAGTAGTGATTGAGTGCACACAATATAATGATTGTTTGGGTGAACTTACATTTCAGTGATTTGCAATCTATCGCTTTTATTTGGCATAACTGGTAAAGAGTCCAACTGATCGGCCCGACGACAGTCGAGGGTATCTTTTTTACTGCACCAACACTTGAGTTTACACACATTATTCTCAATAGTTTGTGAACTTCTGTTCGAATCGATGACTAAAATATTGTTTTGACTTAAATTCTTATAATTAATGGTCGGAAAAGTCGTCAAATTATCAAAAAATTGTTTCTCTATTAACTCATTTGATAAATGTTTTTCTGATTGTCTTTTGCAGTAAACCGAGTGATGACAAAGAGTCAGAAGAATTAAAATATATGACAAAAAGAGCCAAATGTGTAGTCGAATGAATTTGTGTAAAAAGAAAACTATAATTTTGGTCAAATAAACCATCATTTCGTTGCCAAACGAGTACTTAAGCCATTGATAACATTAATAATCATTATTTCATAACAAATTATAGCACTTATAATAAATAACTTATTATTTATTATGACTTCAAAACAAATATATAATCTTTTAAAAGAGAAATTACTTTTGCTTTTGTTGTCAATCGGTTTATTAGACAAAAGTAATAATATTTTTAAATTAGAAGTAAAAGAGAAGTGAATTAATGATTCGTTTCATTAAGTCATCGATTTATTCAATAATTAGTTTGAAAAGAAGTGGCGAAACATTCAATCATTAAAAGTATAGCAAACATTCGGCACTTATTATCAATAAATAAAAAGATTTGCAAATCAAATGCACTTTTGATAAAACTGTTTGACACAATTTTATGCGTTTATTAATAACTTAATATTAATTAAATTTTTAGTAGAATTTGTTTTTATTCAACACAAATAACCAGTTTTTCTAACAAAGAATTTCAGCGAAAGTCACACAAAATGTTGATAGAAGAGAAACGACACTTTCCAAACAACTGATCGTATGAATGGAGTTTAGAGTTGGAGTTCGAGTTAGAGTTACTACAAGAAACTGAACGCAAAAATCGATGCCTCAATATATTAGATGCCAATGACTCGGAGAATGCGTCGAATTGATAGTAGGAAACAATGATTACTTTTTCAGATAAATTTAAGTTTGTTTTTCTTAATCTTCACAAATATATTAATTGATTTCATCGATAATTATTATTAATATTATGTCCTTAGAATTGCTCTCTTATTGAGTGTTATTCTCATTCGCTCTACTTTTAGATTAAGTAATTTTTTTATATATTAAATGAGGAACTTTTGAGAGTATATTTTATCAGAACTTAATAAATGCATTAAAATTACAGTCAAAATGAGTTTTATTGCTGTCTCACTACCAGTGCTTCTCTAAATGTTTCGGATGACACTTTCGATAATTATTATTCGTATAATTGTTTCAAAAATATAGTGAAAGTGCCAGTAATCTAATGTTATGTAATGTAGTGTCACTTCAATTCCAACAATAAAGAGCCAAAAAGCATCGATACCTGTAGTCGAATGGATATAAACTTATGGTTTACTTCCAAAATCTTTTTTTTCAATTCTTTGTATTGAATCCAAACCTTTTCTTCACACTTAATATAATAATGACTTTAAGAAGGCTTTACACAAATAGTCTTTCCATCAAAATTTGATCCGAAATATAAGAAGAGTATTATCTTTAATTCCAAGTCTCGACTTAAGAATTCAATTAAAACTTATATGATTTTCACAATTTTTGTTTAACCTTTTCGTTATGAAATAATTGAATAATGTTTGCACTGACACACAATATTGACGACACTTTTTTGCAAATATAGTGAACACAAATCCCTAAAACTTTTATCAAAATATAATGATTTAGTCGTCATATAGTTTTAGTGATTATAACTCAGAACTCATTCAATGATTTGACAAAAAGAATCGGTTTAACCATATTTTGAAGGCATGGAAAATATGAAGACAATGATGTCTTCAAAATTCATAAAATAAATTATTTACTAAAACTGAGTGACACAAATGTAAACGATTTGCCACTTGCAACAAATTCATCTTAAAGGCAAAGGTATATTATTGATAACAAAAGTTGATAGTTGAGTAATAAATGACAACAAATTAATTAGTAATTATCGGAGACAATTTAGAGAAACGTTTGAAAAGAAAAGCCTTTTGTCGGGTAATGTCGTTGAATCACATAAATATTTGTCAGGAGTTTAGTTGAAGTACTTCATTGCCATATCATTCAGACTCCAGTTTATTATAAGATTATTTTAGTTAATAAAAAAGTGACCAAAAAATAAACTGATATTAATATATATCATAAAAAACTGGTAATATATGGCCCACAATATTAGATAAAGCAATAAACAGAGTATTGAAAAGTTAAGATAACAACAAATACAAAGGTTTTCATTTTATAGCTGTTCGATAGCGTCATATGTCTTCTATGCCATCCTTTTTTACCGGGACTTCAATATCAATACATATAAATACATGAATCGTTAAATTAATCTTTACTTCAATGGCAACCATACATCTATTGTGCAATAATTTAATAATTCCAACGAAACCTCAAAATAATAACTAAAGTAAATAAAAAAATTAAATGTTTGGATAAATATACAGAATATTGTCGTTTCTGAGCCTTAATTTCATCGATCAGTCAAAAGACCTTCACTTCAATCTAGAATTTAAAGACTTCAACAAAAAAAATATTGCGTTAATGAATGTCCACAAAAAAACCCTTTAATTTGTTCATGCATTCAATAACTCATATACATGTATATGTCGTATAATATATATATAATTGTCATTCACTAAAAACTTGTTATTTCATTTAAATTTTGCAATTCTTGATATACAGCTCTAAGGACTTCATATTTTACCTGATTTTCAAATTAATTTCAGGTTTTCATAAGAAAGGGCTCTCAGGGATACGGAAATACTCAAAAACATATCTAAAGGAATAAAAATAAAATCAAAATCAGAGAAATAGAACTTTCATTTTTATTAATTAATTGATCCTTGCCAATTTTATTTGCAAACTTATGCTGACAAACCAATTGTGCCATCTGTGCATCTCTGAGATATGCGTAATACCCAAGTTTTAATCAAACATTCTATTGAAAAAAGTACTTGGTTATTGTTTAATTAGTACTCTATTTGACATAAATTATTATATAATTTTATTAAACTCAAAATGAAGTAATAATTGTTGAATGGATTGAATATGTCCTAGGGGATATTCCCTCTTTTGATAAAATCCTGATTTTCTAGTCTTCTTCAAAAGCATTCTCTTATCAAAAGCAGAAAATGTGTAAAAAAAACTATGAAAACAGATATTTGTCTGAATATTGTTTACATTAAAATATATTGACTTCTGATAGAGATCTCAGTTTACGTATTCCTTATTTTTATTTTCTATTAAATCGAATGATTGGACTCTAATTTGTTTTTTAAAACATATATATTATGCGTTCAATCAGTAATTGCTCTGAAAATATGATAATTTCCAGAAATAAAATAAATTATAAAAATGAGATCAAATTTATTGAGAAATGAAGAGATGGTTAGAGTTTCTTATATTTTTCATATATTCAAAGAACAAATCAACCATTGATCAAGGGTAGATATTATTTTTTAAAATTAAAAATGTTTTCTATACCACAATCGATGAAATATAGTAATGAAGGGATAGTTTAGTGGTTTTAAACCCTTTAAATCAGATAAATTATCTTTCAAAATGTGAACTTTGAAAGTCTTTTTTTAGGCAAAAAAGTTTAAATAAATACTATTTTAATGTAAAGTATTATTCAGAGCCCAAATTTTCCGTATAATTAGCACAGAATAAATTGAAAATAGGATTATTGAGACTTAAGAAGGGTTTCAATAAAAATTTATTCATTCAAATGAATTTTAAATACAAATACATATGAAATGTTATTAACTACTGAGAGTGCTTATTAACCAAGATGTGTTTTTTAGTAAAACTTAATGAGGAATTTTCTATGTAAACAGATTTTAATTAACAGATATAAAGAAAATTATAGATAAATGTTTAACTCGTGTTTGAGTTAATAAATTCATCACATATTCTGATAAAAATAACAATATTTGTTGAAGTTATTAACATTATTTAAAATAAAGCAAGGTCATTACTCTATTCTCTTTTAATTCAATTGAAAACAATTTATGCTATCATTTCATTCGTATTTCAATAACAAATCGTTTGCAAAAATGAGTTTATTTAGATTTAATACTCATTTATTATTATTATTATTATTATTATTATTATTATTTAATTCAATTTTATTCTGAACTCAATTCTTAAAACTTAAGTTATTTTGAAATCCCTTTTCTTTAAGTTTTTTTATTCGAATAAAACTTAAATCTTAAGAAAATGTGTATCAAAAGTATACTTAGTCTTCAGTAATTGTCGAGGGATTCAATAGATTTGTTTGAATGACGCCATTCCTAGATTTGGATCACACTTTAACCGAACAGAAAAATTCTTCAATATGTATGTGCTGTAGATATAAAAGTAGTGTCCCCACTGTCCCCACTGTCCTCACAGTCCTTCACCGTTCACACATTACTTTATATATACATTCATTATATAAAAATTAAAATATAATTTCCAAATAATGGCCTCAAAATGGACCATAGGTTAAAAGACTGCATTAGACACCCAAATGGGATCAGACCATTGCCTATTTTTCCTGACTTGGACCGTACCGTACCCTACTATACTCTTAAAAGTTTAAGGTATTTTTGTGGGGCTCAGGGAGTATTAGGGGGTATTTTTTCAAATGACTAAAACTCGTTAAAAAACATATACACTTCACTGACATTTTTATGAACGTCTGTTTTTATGAACTGGATAGTTTTTGTGAACATATACCTCAAACCCTTTATATATATACATGTAATTATATACAAAATTAAAACTGTTTTTATGAACTAGATAGGTTTTGTGAACATAAATGTATGCACAACAGTTGTGTACTGTAGTATAATTACTCGTTTTTAGGCTGTTTTCTCTTACATTGAACTTTCACTCATTGAACTATTTTTAACTTTATTTTAGACAAATAACTAAGAATTTTCGAAAAATATGAATTTTTTTGAAATTTAAATTTTTAAAAGTATTTAATTGTATATATTTTTGATATGATTGTTGATATGATAGCCTTTGGTCAGTGCTTTTCAGTATAATAGAAAGTTCACCAAGGTATAACCATATGAAGGGTGAAAGTTTTAGTATTCAAGTAATTTCTAAAGAGTTTATATTAAAACGATCTAGATAATAGTAAAAGCAGAAAAGTTAGTTTTTGGTCTAAAATTTTATTAGTTCGCAAAACATTTGCCCATAAATGCATTGAATTCAAGAAATGAAACCTCTTTTTTCAATATTACTTCGAATGTTATCATGATTTGAGTCAATTGGGAGTCGCGTCTAATGTTTTTTAAATCAAATTCTAAGTAAATACACGAAAATAACACTATTCTCAGAACTAAACTCAATAAATCACCAAGGTAGTTCATTAAATAAAAGTTGAATTGTTTATAATATATAAAATAAATCGAGTATTGGAACTTGATGATTCACTTTTCTGGGAACGCCTTTGGGTTCTTATTTATGGAGAAATGTTTATAATTTATTAGTCATAAACTATTAGTTAGTAATAATTTATCAGCGATGCAGTTTCAGCCAAAGGGGGTGAAATATTTCATTATACTTACTGAATGCACTGAACAAGCTTGTGTATTGACCTAGAACTATTTTCAAATATATCACTACAATTTTTACCTATATTTTAACCCTTTTAACAAGTTTTTTTGCCCACATTAGTATATCAAATGAAAAGTTCACAAATTTTTTTTCTTTTCTTACTCATCAAAATAATATTATAAATGAATAGGTTTTATAAGATTACTCATTCCATATAGATTACGTATGAATTTGGTTGAAAATCTGGCTGAACCTGCAACGCTGGTAATAATAGTTTTGTTTCGCGATAAAAAGTAAATGATTGGTGAATCAAAAATTTTTGGTTTAAATCGCAAAATATTTTATTGATTTTTTAAGCAATTAATTAAAAAAAATTTTGATTTACTTATTTTTGATTAACAAATTTTTAGCGCTTTTTTCCAATTTATATAAAATATGCGTTACTAAGACTTAAGTCATATTTGGTTTATAAAAATTTGGTAAAAATAAAATCAATTTAACTTTAGGTTCATTTGAACATTCGGTTCAAAAATCTATTATTTAAATCAAAATTACCTTAAATTAAGAATTGTCTGAAATTGATTTGAGCAAAACGTGTATCAAATGAAATATAATTTCAATTTTTGGGAATTCGATTGAATTTTAGTAACTTTAAAATTATCCTTAAATAAAATGATAGAATATTTGAGAAAAATTCATTTATTTGTCTATTATTAAAGCGTTAAAAATTCAAATTTTAATAAATTGTAACCAGAGATGTTCAAATGTTTATGATGATTAACATTAATCTTTAATAAAACTAGCTTGCTAACAAGTACGTATGGCTTATTACAAACTTTTGTGAAAATTTTCATTAAAATCTAATAGATGAGAAATAACCCTGAATAATTTGAAACAGATATTTATGATTAGTTTAAAAAGTTTGTTACAATGACTGACTTTTGTTTAAAATTTATCCCTTAATAGACTTTAAAACTAATTTTTAAAAATGTGAATTTTATTGATTTATTGATCATTTATTGATAACTTTTCCCACTTTCCTTTTACTTTAATCATTATAAACATTTGAACTCTGATTTTAACTTAAAAATTGTAATTGGCCAATTTTATAATGAAGACTATAATGAAAGCTTTCTAAATATGCAAGTTGAAAAGTACGTTTAAGTGTTAAATGACTCTTTGAACATTTTATTATTATTTATTAATTTTTAGAAATAACCCTGATTAATTTCTCAAAAGATATTTATGAATGACTTAAAAACATGTTTCAATGACTAACTTTTTTATATAAAAATAATCCCTAAAATAGGAAACTTTAATACAAATTAACTAATTTCTTGATTCATTATTTATGATGAATTTTAGCAAGTAGCGTTCTAAAGATATAATCTTCATTATATTAATAAAACTCTCTATTTTGCTTCAAATTTAACTTCAAATTTAACATTCATGCTTTCGATTGTCGATAAATCATCCTTTAATATACACCAATGATTCCCTCCAATCAATGGATGGCCAAAAGATCTCATTTATGGGAGTCCTTTGAAAATATTAAAGTATCAAACTTTAGAATTTTAATACTTATCATAAAATGAATACAGTTTAGAATCATTAGCGTAAGCAAGAATTGAGATGAAGATTAGGTTAACCTTATGGTTAGTTAATAAAATTTTTCTTTAGTTTCAGAGATGGCGAATAGAAAGTTCCCGGTATACCCCCAGGAGGGAAAAATTGACAAAATACCCCCTATCGGTTTTGAACCCTTAACATTAGTATGAACAAGCACTAGGTCTGTTGAGGTTTTTGTGGCCTAGAGTGGGTTATTTTCCAAAATACCCTTAGAATCGGTTGCCTTTCGCCATCTCTGTTTTAGTTTTATTCAATGAAATGATTAGTAAAACAGATATAAAAGTAATATAAATAATTATCTAGTATAAAACTGAGTTTGGGTTTTTATTTATCGGTCGTTCACCAAATCGATTCCGAACTGTATTTTATTAGTTTTAGATAAAACAAATATTTTGACTTCAGTTCTGCTGAACTAAACCTTTGTTCTAAAGTTTAGATTATTATTTAAAGTTTAAAAACAAATGAAGGAAATACCGTTTTTTTTAAATCCCTAATATTTGTTGAAAGACTTCTGGTATATGACTGACCGCTCTGAACATTGATTTTATGAAAATCAGCACTTGTTGTGACGCATCCATTGTTTAATACTTATTTTCATTTTATTGTTATTCTGTGTCTGAAAGTCATTTATTTTCAAACTTCATTAAAGAGAATTGACCGGATATAAGGAGACAACCTAGTAGACAATCTAGAATACTGTAGTTCATTTATCTAAACTATATTATAACAAAAGTTATGCTCCAATTCTAAAATTTAACAATAAATAACTTATTTGTGATAATTTTATTTATGACCTTTTTTATTACTCTCTAATGGGTTAATATTAATTTTATGACAAATCTTCAGCACTAGTTTTATTAGGGACCCAAAAATGTTCCCGACTTTTTGAAGTGTACTTAGTTTGAACATTGTTTTGACTTTAATAGTTAAATTATTAAACATATTGAATACTTTTATAAGAAAGTTTATAGGAATCTAAAATTAAGAATAAGTAAAATTTCCAAAATATTGTTCAAAAAATGCAAAATTTTGACTAGATTTTATTGTTTAAATTTTTGCATATGATCTTTCAACTGTACATAAGGTGGTGGACACTTCTAAGTCCACATTAAGTAAATTGAAAAATAAAATAGTTTAATATTTAATTATATGAAAGTGATTATATATTATTTAAATTATTTTTATTTATCAAATAAATATCATGTTAAATAATTTTTATAATGACGAATAGTACCCGAATGTTATATTTTATGAAATAAGACATATATCTAACATATCTCTCCAAATTTCATCAAGATAAATTAACATCTTCATGATTTTTCAGAGTCGCAAAATTGGATTTTAAAATTTTGAAATTTCTTATTTGTAGTTTTATTTTAGTTTTAACCTTATAAATCTATTTCAAATTTCAATATATTTAATGAAATTAAGAATAATTTGTTATAACTATCTTATATAATTTTTTATAAAATAAAGAAATTTTTTGTGTATAAAATTTTTAAGGTTTGACCTTCTGAAAAAGCATGAAGATGACAACATATCTCGATGAAATTTGTTGAGATATCTTAGATTTATGTCTAGTTTCATAAAATATAATAAGATAATAATTTTAATTCGATCCATTAATTCTATATGATTGTTTTGGGACCTTTTTTTAAACGTCATTTATGGGTACTATTAGTCATTATAAAATTTATTTAACATGATAATTTTTTGATAAATAAACATAATTTAAATAATATAAGTCGAGGACATAACTATGCGCGTTAGCAAAACTTTGATAATTTTTGAATGCATTATTATATTTTCAAGCGGTTTTCACCAAAATGATCTAGAATAATTGTATTTTCATAAAAGAATAATATGTTTGAGCTTATATGAAGAAAAACTATTTTTATCTATATTGTTTAAAATTTGGAAAAAAATTCAATTTAATTATTCAAATTTGACCCCTTATAGCGACTTTATTTTAGGTTTAATCAAAATTTGCCCAGCAACAATTATGTTCCATTATTTAATTATCACAAAATAATTTGGATTCCATCTCTTTCAGATTTCTATAAAGATACCCCATAGATATTTTTACTAAAATCCTAAATATTCAAATTAGAGTAAGTTTTTTATTTCTCAACCGATTTTATTGATCTTGTTATCATTTTAAATAGCATCTAGTCTTCTCTATGGATTTTATAAAAACAAGACCAAATTGAAAATAATTAAGGTTAAAATATTACTATTCTAGATTATTTTAGTGGAAACCGCTTTTAAATCTAACAATCCATTCCAAAGTAATTAAAGTTTATCTAACGCACATAGTTATGTCCTTGACTTTATAATCACTTTTATAATAGATGGCTAAAGGGGGGTATTTCAAAATACCCCCCCCCCTGAGACGAAAAATCCTGAAAATACCCCCTGAGCCGAAAAGTTAGGGACCTCCCCTCTAGAAAAAGGGAAAAAATAGGCAAAATTTTCGGAAAAATTGGAAAAAATTAAAAAAAATTTAGTAAAATACTGTAGTTTTTAAGAAAAAGAACGTAAAACTTAGTAAAAATGCATAAAAACGTAAAAAATCGAGGTTTTAAGCAAAATTTTGGTGTTCTAAATTTTT
>JAQFZM010002168.1:0-14714 GCA_034695785.1 Galumna obvia | reverse complement strand
GCATTTATGCATATAATTCATTCATATTTAACGTAATCTATAATATTTGATCCAAAAAACTAATAATTTATTGTACAAAAGGAATTTTTCAAAAATTTTGAAATTCAAATTTACAGCTCATAGTTATCACTTAAAAACTGTAAATTTGACTCAAATATCAGTTACTATTATGTTTTCTGCTATTTTTATTATAATTTAAAGCTTTTTATTCAATATTTCTCTTTTTTTTTTTTCTTTTACGAATTTTTCTTTACTATTTTTCTCGCCGATGCTCTGATTGGGGGATGGGGGGTACTCCGTCGATCAAAGGGGGGTTTTTGGGCTATACCCCCCAGATTGCCATCCCTGAGTATAGACAGAAGACAATGAATTGTATGATATCTTACAATTTGAGTTTATAGACTCCTATCAGAACTGTACTTTAAAATTTATTTGTGTCTTGCGTTGTACAAAATTTTTCTGTCCTGATTTTAAATTAATTATGATGTAGACATAGATACGTTAGTCACAAACATTTCTTTTAACAAGAACAAAGTCCACATATAGAACATTGTGTGCACCCTATTACATAATACTGACTAATTAATAGTTATTGATTTTCATTCAATATAAGGCATTGAGTTACACTGAGCAAAAGTATACAAAATATAAACAGGATAAATGACTAATACAAAATTAAGCTTGCTAACTATAAACCTTGCAAAACTAATGCTTATAGATACCTCTTTTATTTTAAAAACTTTGTCCTATTGAAACAAATTTTTACCAAAAATTTAACTAAAAAATTAAAATTAAAATTAATATTTGAAATAAACGGTAACTAAATTATTATTCTGTTAAAATTAGTTGGATCATCTTTTAAAATACAATAAACTTTCTTACTGTAATACAATGAATTTATTAAAATATTTGAAAAATGGTGAAGCAATTTGGAAAAATGACTATTCATATTCCAAATAACTCTCTAATTAAAAATTTTCTTCAAAATGAGATCGGGTATAAATTTTGATGTAAAGACAATACCAATTTTATAATTTAGCAAAACAGTGATTTGTTCATTTTTTGAAATTTGTTGAATTGAAAAATAAGGGAAAATTTTACTTGATTTAACTATTAATTTTACTATCATTGCTGAGTTCCAGTATCTATAAATTTACGTTTGGCTTGCAATTTTGTGATCTGTAAGGGCCAAATTAATCTGAAAATTAGTAAAAGTTGGTAATAAAAGAAAATAAAAATAAAATATTAAAAATTAATTATAATAAAATTTGTAAAAAATCAAAATAACATAAACTAATCTGGTTCATTGATTTCTATTATTGCCAAGGGTTCTTCATCATCACTGACATTAATGATAGACACTTATTTAAACGCTCTCGTAGGAAATGTAATGTCTCATATTTAGAAAATGTCGTTCACTTTGTCTAATAAAATACATTATGATTAAATTTTAAGTAAATAAAATAGTCAAAATATTTACTAAAAAACCTCAGAATATCCTAAAAACCTATTTGGGTTTCTATTTGTACTGTTTAAAAGCCTGTTATGTTATTTGAATCTACTTACTTCAAATAATCATTAAAACTAGAATTATAAGGATTTTTCACATCTTAGAAATTTGTTAAAGATTTCAGACCAGATATAATTATTAAAAGTTAGGGACAAATTAGTTTCTGGCTTATAAGCAAATTTTTTGATATTAAAAGTATGAGAAGTTTAGATCAAATTAATGAGGAAATCTTTGAATGTCATTATAATAACTCAAAACAAACATTAATTACTAATAATTATAATAAACTTATGTAATAACTATAAGAACAGATGATTTTAATTTTTATAAAAATTTAGTATAAATTTCCCTGTTGTTTACTTTCTGAGTTGTTTACAAATTGTTGTGCATTTGCCCCCTAAACACCTGGGAGATTTTACTGTATTATTAAAGAAATTTATTTAGAGGTAAAAATAAAATTATATGTAACAAATATAAATGCTTTTGAGAAATTTTTCTGAAAATTACAATGAAAACATTGAATTGATTATAAAACTATCTATCCGTCTTATAATTTTATCTAGATTAAATAAACTTTTAAGATAAAATTTATTTCTGAACTTTATCACAATAATTTATATAACTTAATTATGAACATATTGAATGTTTCAAAACGTTTTATGGGAGCAACATTTAAAAATTAACAGGAATTTTAATATGAAATACCTGTAACCCCCTACAAGAATTGATTTAGCAAGATTATTAATAGCAATATATTTTTTTGTCATAATTAACTTAAACTAGATTAAATATATTAATCTTATGGAGTAAATTTTATAAATTAATTTATTAAAACTTTAATATGAGTCCGAATAATCACACATTGAGAGTGATCGGTAACCATTCATAATCTTATTTTCCACCAACTAAAATTTCCTGTAAGATTTTACAGGAATTCCATAATAAAATTGAAGCGTTCTGAGGAAGAAAGCGACTAGCATTTAATGTGGTATTAGCATTAAAGGTCTAAAACAAATATAGTTAAAATAAAGTTTTATGATAATTATATGATAGCCTACATGAAATGCTAGTCCCTATCTTCCTCAGATCGCTTAAATTCCTGTTCATGTATTAAAGTCTGTCCCGAAACAATAATACTTTAGAATTGAGAACAGATTTTAGAGATATGGATTTATTTGTCTTTGGAATTTAGATTTAGAAAAATATTTTCATATATTTTTAATTTTAAATTTTGCACAATTTCTAAATGTGTCTTATAGAATGTACTAGGTCAAATGGATGACTGCAATGAAAATCATTTTAAAGTTCATCAATATTAATTGAAATTAAATTAATTTTATTTTGCTAATTAAAACTTTTATTCACTTATTTAATACAATAATGTTTTATAAAAAAGCAATTATTTTTTAAAAATTAAATTAAAATACATAAAATCGACAAAATTTTTAAAAATATTGATAAATAACAAATTGAATTGTTGAATTTAAAGATATTGGGAATGTACTGGATCACTAATTGCAAGAGAATGGGTATTAACCAGGGATGACTAAAGAGCCGAGCTCTAAGGGGGGGGGGGTATTTTGCCAAAATACTCCCTCTAGACCAGAAAAGTCCCAACATATCTATTATCTGTCCATAGACGCTAATGTTAAGTGTCCCAAAATTGTAGGGGGTGTTTTCAAATTTTGGCCTCGTGAGGGGTATCCCGGAATACCCCACTTTCAGCCATCTC
Source organism: Galumna obvia (assembly GCA_034695785.1). NCBI lineage: Eukaryota > Metazoa > Arthropoda > Arachnida > Sarcoptiformes > Galumnidae > Galumna > Galumna obvia. The sequence continues at coordinate 11,472 of JAQFZM010002168.1, read as the reverse complement.
TGGTATTAACTGCTGCTCATTGTTTTAATGGGTGAAAATGATATGCTAACCTAATTAAACATGATTGTTTATATATTAATTTCAATAAGTAGTGCTCTAATATTTCCGTGTATTTTGGACTTCTCAAATCAATTTCTTTGAAAACAATCATAGTTTTCACTAAACCATTGATTCATCCCGAGTATTTTGTAGGTGGTAAATATGATCCCAATAGTTATGATGTGGCACTTTTTCTTTTGGATTTATTTGTCAATATTAGCCCTTCCAGTAATGATTAATATTATCCAATTAATACCATTTGTTTGACCCCAAACGATTTGTTTATTAGTCGAAAACAATTTGCTTTTATCAGTGGTTGGGGTTATGACTTAGTTAACAAGGAAAATTTGAAAATCACACCAAAAATTGTGTTCAACATTACTATCAATTCAAACAAAGCTAAATTTTTTAATCCTAATTTAACAAGTCTTCATCATATATTTGGTGAAACCGCTGTTAAAGGAAAGGGTGTTTTATGTACAGATAGTATTTCTTATAAACAAATTTCAATATATTTTTTATTATTATAATATAAATCCCAATATTTTTATAGGGTGATTCTGGTTCTCCCATTTGGCAATATTTGAATGGTAGAGCTGTTATTATTGATGTTCGTTCGATACATATTGTTTACGGAAATAAAGTAGAAACAAAGTGTCGATACTATTTATTAGGAAGAGCTCTATTTGTGCCAAAAATAGTTGACTGGATAGTGAATACTATCAGATATAATATTTTAAAATAGTCAGCGGAAAAGCCTACATTGTAAAGACCCGCACACAACCCGCTAAGAAAATTCTAAACCCTCATTCGCCCCAGCATATTGTAAAATAAACAGACCCTCACCCAACCAGCCAGACCCGCTAAACTTACATAGACTATATGTTTATACAGTTGTATATTATATTCAATAAATAATATTTTAATAATAAATAATATGTTTGATTTTTCACTACATTCACAGAGATAAGTACACTGTAGTATTAATAATCGTTTGCAACCATCTATCCAAACGCCCAATAAATCTAATAAACAGCAGAAACATTCCAAAATAAAAATCTTGATCATGCTTTTTTACCGTTTCTATATTTATTACATTTATACTTGAACTCTTCGTCATATATTGAATAGCTATTAAAAATTTATAATAATTTTACTAGAACAAAATAAAATACTTAATTCCAAAGGTACTGGTAGCTATTATATTAAAAAAATGCTAAGAAGATATAATTAAGAAGATAAAATTCTCAATTGAGCCTTTCCTTTTCAATAATTGCTTTAATAGTATTGTCGACACAATCGGACGCCAATTACAGGAGTTTATCATTAGTTGAATATTTCCTAAACCAAGATAAATTTTATCTGTCTTTTGTCTTAAAAACTGTAATATTCATGGTAATTTCAATATTAACTTAAACATTTTACTTACATAAACTATTCCCAATAAAAGTTAATGGAATTTGACCGGGAGTAAGAATTAATAATTTGTATATAAACTTTAATAATTTATATACAATAAAACCGATTAAAATAGTTATAAGTGTCGTTTAAATTAAATGAAGAAAATGTTGGATATCTTTAACATAGATGTTATTTAACAATAGTGAAAAGAATAGAGGGCAGAGTACTAACTGTTTTATGAAGAAATTCTCATTTAATTTACAGTCATCAATATAATAGGTAGGAATAATTCCTAAAAATTAGTCACTATATTATTGTTGTTTTAAATAGGTTATTGATGGAATTTTAAAGTTAAATATTTTTCATTTATTCACACATTATTCTAGTTTACAAAATATAAAAAAGTTTCAAAATCACCATGTTATTTTATTTGATTTCGCCAAATTTGTAGAAAAAACAAAAATCAGTGAAATATCACAAATTACCTTATCATTCATTGACGAATTGAGATATTTTAAAAATTTAAAAACTATGATGTATTAAATTGAAATATTTCGAAATGGATAACTAGAATTTTTAATTGATTGTTTAGTTTTATCATGAAACTTTAAAAAGTACCATTTAGTATGCTTCACTAAAAATTTAATTAAATGAATAAGAAACAAGATAACTCAATGGTTAAAATTGGAAATGAAACTAGATAAAATTTACTAAGAATTTCAATTATGTGCTCATTTAAACCTAGAATTTACTTGGGAATTTTCATTAAATATTAAAATATTTATTTAGCCATTTTATTAATTACTCTAAAATGGTTTTTCCAATTTTATTTTTGTAATTGGTATATGAAAGAAATTCATCTAAATTTATTTTAACCATTTTGATGAAATTACTAGGGTTGGTGATAATATTAATCAATGTGACATATGCAACAACTTATTTCCATACCTAATTAAGAATAATTTGCAAAAATTTTAAATATGGGTTAAATAGTGAATAAGCTAAATATTAATTTGTCACCAAAATCATTAATATCGGTAAAGAGACAAAAGAGGTTTAATGGTTTCAAGCTAAAATATTTTATTTCTGTTATTTTTCAATTAATACATATTTTTATTGATTTCAAATGTTTTTCTTTATTTTAAAATTTTTCATCTTCAAATCACTACAGCCCTTTTGTCACTTATATGCATATAAACATTTCACTGAAAATAAAGTGAAATTCAATAATAAGAAATACATAAATCTAAAGATTTATTTCGAACACAAATATATAAAAAGAAGTGATAAAATGAGTTTCAAAAGGGTAATATCGTGGTCGCCCATATATACTAATTATTGGACTATTATAACATATGATTTGTTCTGTTATTATAAAATTACAGTTTACAAATTTTAATTTTATTGAGTGATTGTTTTATAATTGGTTAATTTCTGATTTTATTTATGGAATAATATATTTTTCAAATAAATTAAAGAAGGGTTTTGGCATGGTAAATGATGGGCTCTATCAAAACTTATAATTAAATAATAATAAACAAGCAAAATCATAAAAATTAGGGATGTCCAATAGGGGGGATATTCCAAAATACCCCCCCTGGAGCAGTAAAATTGGCAAAATACCCCTCCCCCTGGGAAAAATCAGTGGTGGGTCCCCACGCCTAAAAAAATCAGGGCCGGCGCGAAGCGCCGGCTCCGACTTCTTAAATTTTTCAGAAAAAATTGCTAAAATTTTAAAGAAAAGTAGTAATTTAGACATTATTTTGAGTTAAAAATCGTTTAAACGTCATTTTCTCATCAACTATATCGATATTTAATAGCAATTTTTACCAAAAAAACCAAATTTAAGTGAAAAATAGACAAAATATTGCTTTTTTAGTGAAATACCATGTAAAATTGACAATTATAGCACTAAATAACCTTTAAATAGCCTAAAATAACATTAAAAGGCCAAATAGCGCAAAAATAGACGATTTTGCGGTTTTTGAAAAATACCCTACCCTAATACCCCCCTGGGATTTTTCCCAAAATACCCCCTACCACCCCCCCTGAAGTCCAGTTCTTTGGCCATCCATGATAGTAGGCATTCATCAGAAATGAGTCATAGCTTTAGTAGACGTAAGATAAACGTAGATTGTATTTACAAATGAAACTCAAACTTCAGTGTAATGATTAAAAATAGTAAAAAAACCGACATTACAGGGATAAATATGATTTATGAGACTCAAACCTGTAAGTTGGCCTTTGCTCCTCAAAATTAGTTTTGAATTCGAACTCATACTTAAGTTCCATTTGTGAATACGACCGGTAATCACTATCTCAAAAAGTTATTCATAAAAAGACAATGCTTACTTTATTATATTATATTTATTCATATAATATATTTCTAGTAAGAAATTTATATATATTTATTATAATTTTATAGAATTGATTAATACATTTAACACTAAATAATTGTTGATATAAACATAAAATATTTAAAATAATGTTTTTAATATAATTTCGTTTATGAAAAATTAAATTTCAACAAAAATGTTCGTTGAGTTTAAAATACAAAATATCTTATATCAGTCAACCAATTGACCATCATAATATTTTTCCTTTGTTATGGTGATTACAAAAATATATACATTTATATTAGTTTGTCTATAAAAATATACATTAATATAAATGAAAGTACAAATTTTTTTTTTAAAAATTTTAATAATTTTATCTCGATGAAATTTTTTTCAAGTTTTAATTTTCATGAATGCTAATTATTCTAGATTATTTTGATGTAAACCGAATCAAATTCTTTTCATCCTTTAAAAAGCTATCAAGGTTCAATCACAGTCCCATAGATATTTCCACTACAGTATATTATGATTGAATGAGAAGTACTCTTTAGGTGTTTTGTTTTATTTATAAACAGTATTTGATTTACTTTTAATTTTTAGTGTTTATTAGATACAGCCAATCCGGTTAACTTGTCCCAAACGACGTAAGAGACATAAAACCCTTTAGAAATGCTGTTTATTATTTGAAGGAAAGTGAATTTGTCTTATAATTCATGTAATAAATTATTTTTTGTTTTGATTTTCGTATAAATTTCTAATTAGAAAAATAAATTTGAATTTAAAAGTAATTTAACTAAAATTAATTTTATAACTTATTAATAATTATTTTAATATTCAATTATACAAAAATGGGATCATAAACTTCACTTCAAATAGTGAACGGTGTTTTTGAAGAGTTTTATGACTCTTACGTCGTTTGGGACAAGTTAACCGGATTGGCTGTAGCGACCAACAGAAAAACACAATAATATTTTGATGAAATGAGTGGTAATTATTCTTAAAGTGATTTTTATTAATGAATTTTTTACGACAAACACAACTCAGCCAATAAGCTTCTAGTATTACTGAAAACAACATTGTCTTCATTGGAAGCTTATTGGCTGCGTTTTATTTGACGTAAAAAATACATTAAAAAGACATAACCCAAAGCAGTTTTGAGCCCTTTAAGTATTAACGAACCCAACACTGCTTAAAGTGATTTTTATTGGAAGGGAATAGTTTTTGGTCAAACGTGGGCTCAAGATTTCATAGGTACTCTTAAAATATTAGTCTTTAAAATGCTCTTGTTTTAAATATTTAAGGATTAAATCTGTAAAACCGCTGTAATGCTCTTTAAAATCTATTAATAAAATTATTTAGAAAACAGAAAATTTTTTTATTATTAAAACTCAAACGAAATAATTAAAGTAAAATGCTTTGAAAGTAAGAGAAAAATATTTTATTTTAAAATATTATTAATATTTTAATTTTTTAAATATTTTCCATTCTATTCACGTGATTTTATTTGGTATAAGATTTAATACAACTTAAAATAATAATATTATTATTAATATAAGAACAAAAATATTTTCAATTTTATTTGACCTCTCTCTTCTACACCAATGCGAGAATCAAAATTTTCTTTCTCTATAAACAGCCGTATGTTGATGTAAATCTATGCTAAGAATTTCAGATTTTTTAAGTTGGGGGGCGGGGTCTATATAAGGCTTCAAATTTTGATTTTTCCTCATAGACCTAATGGTTAAGGATTTCACTTAATCTAACTTTATACAAATTCTACCGCATCGATTTCAAAAATAAAGTAGGTTTAGGTGGGGGCAATAATTTCCTATTGAATAAGCTTTATAAAAGCCCTTGCCCAATCACAATGGTAAATTATCGGTTCTCCTTTATGCCAATACTATAGAAGCTATACTTGATGATAGATGGAGCGAGGTATATATTGATGGATATAAAAAATCTAAAGTGAGATTGATTTACGAATACAAAACAAACGATATTCAATCCTTTAAAAAGTACATTACGTATGATTTTTGATATGAAATCATTAAATAAAATCATTTATTTAATTGTATTGATTGTAATCGTTTGTTATATTGATTACAACAGTAAATAACCCTTAAATTATTTGTAACATTTTGATTTTAGTTTATATAACAATCCAATACAATCAATACAATTAAATAAATGGTTTTATTTGATGATTTCATATCAAATATCATACATAATGTACTTTTTGAAGGATTAAATATCAAAATGCAAAATGGCGCCGTTTGTTTTGTATTCGTAAATCAATCTCACTTTATGTATGGTGAAAATCATGATAACTATTATTCAAACTGAAAATTCATGTGTTTATTTTGATGATTTGAACATTTCATAAACAATTTTATAGCAATTTCTTTGAACTGCTTAATAGCTATACTCGTTTGGGGTAATGTTTTACTTTTATTTAAGAAAAACCTAAATAATTGTTTGAAAATATTATTCAAACTGACTTTATTAAGAGTGAAAGTTTAACAAAATAAAACAAAATCAATACAATTTTAATTATAATACCAAGGAAATTCATATTTGAATAATATAATTCTGTATTATGTTTTTGAATTAATTATAATTTATTTGAAATATTAATTTAATAATATCAACTTTTTTATTAAACCAAAACAAACTTGGTTGCAATGGTAACAAACAATGTAGACCAAATAATAAATATGAAATTTAATCTAAACAATTCTAGTATAAGGTAATTATCTTGATAACCCTATTAAGTAAAATGGAATCAAAATATATTGTTGAAACTTATGGAAACCCTTTGGAATTAATAAAATTAAATCATCTTGGTAGTTATTCTAATAAATTTGTGGAAGGAGTAAATATGACATATATATCATTCAATAATAAAACTATCTTGCCTAAATTTGAGAATAGTTTCTATTTAATTGAAAGCCAAGATGATGTAAGTCTAATTTGATAAAATTACACAAAATTTTCTTAAATTTCCAACTTGATCATTTTAAATATTTAATATTTATTTATATAAATTTATTATTGATTTTGATGTTCTAGTTTGGTTTATGGCTAGATGACCAGATAAATGATAAAGAACAAAAAATTATATACTTAAATAATCTAATCGTACCAATTTTAATTGAGCTTGGTAAACTCGTAAACCATAGGTAAGAAATAATTTTTTTAGATATACTGAAATTTTACATCTTGCTAGTTTACATTTATATGTAAGCACCGGTGGAAATTATGATCTAGATCAATTAATAAGAGATGGTAACATAACGAGCAGGGATAATGTTCCGATGGATTATCTCTCTGAGACAACTATAAGAGGATTTGCTTGCTCAAAACCACTCTATATTATGTATAATCTAATGATGATTAGCAAAAGGGTCCAAAAGAACCTTGCTCCTGTTACTGATGTTTGGAGGAGTTTATCCATGGTCACTTGGTACCTTCTAATAATATCAATGTTTTTATGTATTATAATTGAAAGATTCAAGAATATTGTTCATGCTAAATTTAAACCACCATCGATATATCATTATTTGGGTATTTATTCCAAACAAATTTTGGGCGGAATCGGTGAACACTCACCGAATTTGAGTTGGCTCTACATTCTATGGTTATTATCCCTTTTGCCCTTGCTCAATATTATCAAAAATGATTTACTTGCTAAACTAATTAAAAGAGAGGAAATTTATGCCAATACAATAGAAGATATACTTGATGATAGATGGAGCGAGGTATATAGTGATGGATATAAAAAAGCTATATATGGTGAAAAAGATTTCCTAGATAAATTTGATAATGTAACAAGGGACAAATATTACAAACTTCATTTGAAAATTAAGAATTGGGGAACAGATCTACTCATGAAATTTCAAGAAATTCTAAACGATCCTGGTAAATTAGAGGATTGGTATGATCAAATGATAATTATCCAGCAAGAGACCTGGATGGATATTGTTAAGCAATTTGTTGAAAGATTTGCCCCTGTTAAATTTGGCAAACCATATCTTCAGGGCCTTATGACCCCTCTTTGTTATCAACCAAATGGATTCAAATTCATCAAAGAAACAGAATTAATGTAAGTAATTGTATGTTCTTGTAGAATTTATAAAAATATTTTCAAGCTAATAAAATTTTCATCAAGATAAATTTATTATATTTCTGATAATATAATATATACAGTAGAAGTTTCCAGTTGTGCATAATCAAATGAACAAGAAATTCATACACAATTCAGAAAGTTTACAGCAGGGGAACTATGCTAAATTTTTTTAAATGCTTTAGTCTTTAATTGATATAGAAGTTTATGATAATAATCAGTAATTATACTCTGTTTTGAGTGATTAAAGCGATATTTAACGACTTATTCGTTGATTTGATATAAAATTTTCATGAAATCGTCTTTCCATTCATTCATTGATATAAAATATTAATTCATTGACTTTTGAATAATTCAATATATTTATCACAGAATTTTATAATTAGTTTTATTTTAAATTATTTTTAAAGCTAATTCTAATAAAATGATAGATTATTTATAGTTATATCAATAAATATAAAATTCAATACACAATTGAGAATGAAATTTTGAGTAAAAATAATCAAAATTTACACAACTCAGAGAATTACAGAACAGGGGAATGCACTGCTTGGAAGGATTTTAACATTAGTGGGTATAGCGAATTCGCCAAACTATCATTTACCATACACACCAAGGAGCTTTACACAGTACGGGGACTGCACAACTGGGGAATTTTACTGTATCTGCTTTACCTTTCTCAAATTATATCTGAATAATTGAATAATTAAAACTACCATGATAACTTTTAATTAATTATTTTTATTACAGTTCTCAACGTCTTTTCGAGACATCATTTCTTAATCACTGGTATTATTTAAAGTCTAAATATGTGTACAGTCTTTACAACAAAATAGTTAAGGAATTCCTTAAAATTCATTATTCATTGGATATGTCTGTCCTCTCATCCAAAGAGAAGGTCGACAACAGAATTCAATTAAATGAAATCAAATCTTTATTTCAATTAATGATTTATTGTCTAATATTTAGTAAACTTTTATTAATTACTGAACTTTTTATAAACACATTATTAAAAGTTAAAAGATATTTATATATAATGATCCTGGACTTCTTGGTTATCATTAACCAAGATCTTTCTTAATTTAAATAAATAATAATATAATTAAAGTTTATTTTTTAAATTAGTTTCAATTAAAAGTTTTTATTGCTATATTAAATTAATTTAATTTATAATACAATAAAGATTTTTCATCATGTATATTTCATTAATATTTAATTTTTATTAAATTAATTTTTAAAATTAATTCTTATTTATGAAACTTTTAAAAGCATTCATTGGTCGAAGACTTTGTGTTTTTTGTTTTTACAAATATTTTATTACTAAATTTATTCAAATGAATATTCACCTTGGGTAAATAAACATTATATCGACGATCAATAAAAGTTTTTAAAATATTAAATAATTCTTTGATAATACTGAAGAAGGAAAGACCAAGCCACATTCCCATTAAACCATCAAAATTACAAACAAATGAGAGGAATGTTGTTTGAGGTAAATATTTGATTACCATTTTTGGTAAATAATTATAACGTATAGATAAGTGAATACCCTTGGATTCAAACCATTTTATTAAAGGTACTCTTATTTGTGTTGAAAAATAATAGTGAGTTATGGAATCAGGCTTACATTCCTTTTCGCATTTTATAATAATATTTGATTGTGCTAGATGATAACAATGATTATTCTTGCCAATAATATACTTGTTTCTCATCCAAATTTGTTCTAGTAACTCTTTTCTCAATATAAATGAGATTATTGGTATAGCACTTATATTGCATATTTTGCTCATATCTTTTAAGCTACAAGAAAAAATACAATCGGACCTCATATTTAAATTTGCATGTTTATAATAGAGGTTATATTTGAAACAATTTGTATCGTAATTATAATCCAATATTTCAGTTATGATTTGATTGAAATTAATGCGATGTATATAATTGACCTCTAATTTTAAAATATTGTTTCTTTCGTGAAATTCAGCCAAACTATTTGGTGAATGAATTGCAAGGTGAATAAATTTTACCTCTCGCAATGGAAACCAAATAAAAATGAAAATGTCCTTCGGAATAAATAGAAGTTTAAAAAGTTTAATATTTTAATCATTTAACAAATATTAACTTTATATTATTAGCTTAACTTACCCTTCACGTTCTTTAAATATTTTACCTGGAACACTATAATTTTCAAGAATCTCATGAGCTGGAACAAATAACTTTATTTGTTTACTTAATTGTCTCGCAATGGAAACCATTTAAGTTTTGCATGAAAATGAATATCAAAGTTAACTAATTGGATGTTGAAATTGCGATAAAAATCTATAAAATGACTAAAAAAATGTGAAACATATGCTTATCAAAATAAAGTCCTTGCACAAATGTTTTACTAACAAATTCCATGTCCAAATCTAACTAGAGTTCACAAATTTCTCGTATTTCGAAAATTGCCTAGAAAGTTTCTAGAAATTTTCTCAAAATTTTCTCTCAATGGGATTCCCATATTAAAATTAAATAAATGGGAATCTTATTGAAAGTTGTTTATACATTTTTTTATTAAAAATGTCACAAATTAATGAATTGTAAATCATTGAAGATAATAATAATGCATGTTTATTATAATTTTGATAAAATAAACAAAATTTAAGTCAAATAATGTATCATTATTAATGATTTTAAAAAAAATATTTAATAGATGGATTGGGTTCTCTCAATTTTTTGCCTATAAATAATTTTCGTATAAATTTATTTCTTATTAACGTAATACAGTAAACTCTCCGATTTGTGACTCTCTGAGTTGTGAAATTCTCCCAGTTATGAACCTTTTTTAATTTTTGAAGGACTCGCTATACATTAAAATCTATTAGTTGTTACTCTCCGAGTTATGAATTTTCCTAGTTATGAACAAATTCTCCATGCATTTGCTCATTCATATCTGGGAGAGTGTATTCTACATTATTACTATCTAAAGATTTCTCTTGTTTTTTATATTTGACAATAGAATACAGTGAAAGTTAGAGTGGCAAGGTACCCTAGCAATGTAATAAAATATTTTAGTAAAATTTAAGAAAAATAAATATATTCTTATACCATTAGAATAAAGGGAGTTTATATTAAAATAATAACAAAAAATTATAATCAAGATAAATTTATTTTTCAACTTGTAAAATTGTAAATTAAAGTAAGTTAATAAAATCATTCAAATATATCACGTTATTGCGACTTGGTTTTAGGTCAAATCAAATGATGACCAGCAACAAAATTACTTATTTTAGCTGTAAACCTATTGTTTTTAATCAATAAATATCTTTTAAAAAATATAACAAAAATTCTTAATATATTATAATATATCCAAAATTTTCTAAATAAAATCTCTAATAAGAACAAATATTAATTGATCATTGATAATTTAAAAAGATTAATTCAATTAGTAGAAAATTTATCAGAATTTAAATTGTTATTATTTAGTTTTATCATTATAAAATTACATAATAATATAAATTTAATCAACAAAAAAATTTCATAAAAAAAATAAAAAAAACTTAATTATTTCTAAACTTAAATAATTCAGATGAATAT
>JAQFZM010002167.1:0-14720 GCA_034695785.1 Galumna obvia | reverse complement strand
ATGTATTCTCTATGAGTGAAGAGCGAACCTTTATATGCTTTACATTTAACAACTTCCAGGGGTGAGACAAACCCTTTGATCTAGGTCCATAACTTGAATATTTTAAAAATAAACAATTTTATTAAAAAGTTCTTTTCTTTTATTTATGAATGTTCTTGGTTAATTCTTAAAATAACAATAACTTTATACATTTATTTGACAATTTATTAACTAATTAATTGCCAATTATAACAATTAATTATCAATAATTAATAAAATTATCTTGATTAGTTGATAAAGTGATTAATGGCGACCACACTCTCCTCAATGACACAAATCTTAATCCAAATTCAAAGGATAAAAGTGAGAGAAGATTAAGTGATGGCAGTAATAGTAATAATAATAATATTAGTAATAATATAAGTGATAATAATGTAAATAATAATATTAACAAAAATATAATAAATAACAGAAGAAAAAGTGCTTTTGAAGAAGAGGTGGAAAATCACTTAAAAGTGAAACAAAATGGCATAAATGATATGAATGGGAGGCTAACCCCCAATCAGTTACACCCGAACGATGGTACGAACCTACCCGATAGACGCAATATAGAGAGGATGAGAAGGAATTTGAAAAGTCGTGGAAATCACTTCTTTGATGACGGAAAGCGTCGCGTAGACTATGTACTGGTTCATATGAAAGGCGGACAGATCTTGACTAACGACGAGTCCGCGGCCGCAAAGGCACGCAGTATATTCGAGGTGTGCTCTCATGGTTACCCCCATTTATGCCTAGACTAGTATTTTGTTTTCTTTATTGATTTTCTTATTATCGATTTATTTGTTATAATTATATATTAGTTTTAATTTAATATCATTTCAAAGGAAATATTGATTTATTACTTGTTTATATTATTTATTTTCAGGAGAAATTAAATTAGCAAGCATGATTGAATAGGACAGCATGATAAATTAAATTATAATTTGACCTTTCACACAAAGAACACATACAAAGTTTTATTCAAAGTAATTATTGATTGCATTTTAAATATTTTAAAAACGGAATTAATTCTGAATTTATTATGAATTTAAGTCAAACCTTCGCGAAGAAGGCCTACAATTGGAGTATACCGAAGATGTCGGCGGTTATGGATATATATTCGTTAAGATATATACGCCGTGGAATGTAATGACCAGATATGCAGAAGTGATGAAACTAAAGATGCCGATGAAGACCATACAAACGTCTTGGAAAATGTTGTTCGATGAGGACGAGGATCACTCTATGCGATTCACTGCTGTCTATTCCCGAGACAAGGAGTATCTGTTCGACATTCCGCCACAAAAAGAGCAGTTCTTTTCGACTGCACAACGCGCACAAGTCGTCGAATTCATACTCAAAAGAAAGAGCTTTTCAGCGAATATGAGTGACGCAAATGAGTTCGGTATTAGTCGACTCCTTAACGATAAGGTCTATATCTCCGCCTATCCATTACACGAAGGTTTGTTTCACACATTCTTTTATCATTAATTTACCAATAAATTATCATGCACATTTTTAGCACAACTTATATTTTTTCTTATTATACATACTTTCACGCAATTTATCAACTGAGTATAAATTTAGATAGGTTAATTATAACATACTATGTATATACTTGGACATTTATTCCTATAAATAAGAATAAATGTATCTAGAACATTTTTCCCTGTTATACTTTTTTGGAAGAAAGTAGTGACAATTTTTTACTATTAAAATGAGAATGGTCAATATTATTGTTGTATTATTATAGTCACAAACATTTATTTGAACAAGTACAATTGTCTAAATAGTGTGCACACAATTACAAATGTCAGACAATAATATATAGTTTGAGAATTAATACAATGAATTAATGGCTAAAGAGTTATACCATTAGAAAATAGATGACAACATAAACTGTATGAAAGACTAATACATATTTCAGCTAGATAACTATAAACAATAAATAATTAAGGCCTACGTTATTATCAATATTAATGTTGAATTCGATATTCCTGATTATTTACCTTGCCTACATTAGATCATGTATCAGCACGAAAGTTCAAAAGGAAATGTAACTAGGTTATTTTCTATATATAGATCATTATTTATAGTAAGATCTATATAATTAAAAATAGATAGAATATCATTAACTTGGTGATTTCAAAGAATATAGTTAAGGATCATTAAATTTGAGTCATTAAATTATTATTTTATTATCACTTTATTATTCTTTTAAAAACAATTACCATGCAACTATTAGCTTAAAATATCCTTATTTAACAATAAAAATGAAATTGAGAAAGGTAATACAATTAATAATGATCTCAATTAAAGGAAAGATCAATTCAGACCTACGATCGCCACGCCGTCAACTATTGGACTCCTGGGCCTCAATCAGACAAATATTTAAGAAACAACCGTTAGATGAGATCCGCCGGTATTTCGGTGTCAAAATTGCGCTTTACTTCGCGTGGTTAGGGTTCTACACATCAATGCTTATTCCAGCCTCTGTTGTCGGTCTCCTCTGCTTTCTGTTCGGTACGGCCACTCTTGAGGGAGACTTACCATCAAAGGAGGTCTGTGGCGAAAATTACGATCACCTCTTAGTGTGTCCTCAATGTGCACATGACTGTAACTTCACGAGACTGTCGGAGTCATGTATTTATACGAAGACAAACTATCTGTTTGACAATCCGGCCACAGTATTCTTCGCCATTTTCATGTCTTTGTGGGCCACCGTTTATCTGGAAATGTGGAAACGATATGCCGCTCGTATTACCTACAGATGGGATTTGTCTAACTTCGATGCCGTAGAGGAGTATCCCAGACCAGAATACCTGGTTAGTTTTCATAATATCATTATATAAGTATGAAAGTAATAAATGATTATATTTGACCATGGTATAGGCGAGACTGTCTAACGTGCACACCAAAAAATTAAATGTCATAACACGTATGTATGAGCCATACATACCGTTTTGGAAACGACAACTGCCTTATACTATACTCTCGGTATCGGTTGTAGTCTTATTGATATTCGTAGCGTTGGGTGCAGTCATGTCTGTAATCGTATATCGGGGTTCCATTCGGGGGGCACTCAGTATGAAAAAGCAGGGCTCAAATCTGGGCATTGGTTTCATACAAAAGTGGTCGTCTTTAATAACTGCTTCGACTGCGGCCGCACTAAATCTGGGGCTGATTTTATTACTGAACCAAATCTATTCACGAATAGCCTATTATTTAACCGAATGGGAAATGCCTCGAACACAGACTGAGTTCGACAATTCGCTTACTTTGAAAATGTTTATCTTGCAATTCATTAACTATTATTCATCACTCCTTTACATCGCATTCTTTAAGGGAAGGTTTATCGCAACGCCCGGAGACTTCGATGATGAGTCCCTCACTCAAGAGGAATGCTCTACAGGTAATGTCCAAATAGATCTGTGCCTACAATAGTTAGTTACAATTATTCTATTCATTGTGTTGATTAGGGGGCTGTCTATTAGAGTTAGCCATTCAGTTGTCTATAATAATGGTTGGAAAGCAAGCAATTAATGCAATAATGGAAATGTCTTCACCCATTTTCAAGAGTTTTATCACTCGATTGAAATATAGAAAAGAGGACTCAATCGAGACATTGAATGTTCCGCAATGGGAAGACGACTATATGTTAGCCAATTGGGGGCCGACATCTCTGTTCTATGAATATCTAGAAATGGTTATTCAATTCGGTTTCGTCACAATATTTGTGTCGGCCTTTCCTTTGGCCCCTTTATTCGCTCTCATTAATAATATCTTTGAGATTAGATTAGATGCTAGAAAAATGATCCTATCATATAAAAGACCAGTGGCACAGAGGTATGTCTGCCTGTCTGTCCATTTTAGTGGTAAAAGTCTTAATTTAATTCTTATAATATTTAGAGTCAAAACAATAGGAATTTGGTATCGAATTCTTGACTCAATCGGCAAACTTTCTGTTATAACAAATGCCTTAATAATAGCGTTTACCACAGAATTTGTTCCTCGTCTCTTCTATTATATGGAGCATGGTAGTCTACACAACTATACAAACACAACCCTTTCCTTTTATAATGCATCTAGAGTCAATGATTTACTAATACTGAACTGGACTTTAGTTAACGATACTTATTGTGTGTAAGTATGAATTAAATTAATCTAGATCATTCTTCTCTTATTTGCTTAATTAAATTTAATTTGACGAACAGTTATGCCGACTATCGGGAACCGGTTTGGGCTTCAGAGGACCGTAAATATAAGCCGACGGCATACTATTGGCGATTATTAGCGGTTCGTTTGGCGTTTGTCGTCATCTTTGAGAATATTATCGCATCCGTCACTTCATTCATGCGTTGGGTTATACCAGACGTTCCCCAACAGTTACGCCAACAGATCCGACAACACGCATACCTGACCAATGAATTGATCATGCAACAGGAGTTTAAACGTGCCAAAGAATTTGGCACTGACTACAACGCCGGCTCTCCCTCTCGAGACGGCGGAAGAATAATGACAGCCATTTCCAGAAACCCTTCGCCTAAAACCATAGATAAGACAAGTGTTTAATTCAATCGCTTTTTATTTAAACATTTCATCAAAAGTTTATATTTTGCGTAAAAAAGTCTAATATTTTTGTTGAGTAAAACATTAATTGATTTAAAAGTCAATAAAATTGATTTATTTTTACTAAAAGCGTTAACATTATTTAATTGATGGCATTCCCTCTGACGGCACACCACAAACACATTTATTCGGATGAAAATTGATTTATAAAAATGCATTTCAATAATTAAAATAACTTTTATTTTTATTAAATTCTGTCTAATTTTTGGATCAATTTATCGATCCTTTGATTCAAATACTAATTAATAAAAAGTAAAATCATTTTCTTTTGTCGCCGACATCTTCGATGACTTCCTCAACAAATCTGGTAAAGTCTTTAAGATGTTTCCAGAGGTCATGAAGTCTGCGTTCAATGAGTTCATCACTTGTGTCATATCGAAGCTTTAAATCGGGTATAAACTTATTGACTACTTTTTCTTCAATTACTTCATCGGTGGTGAGTCTATCGATCACTTGATTCTGGAGGTCCATAAGATTAACACTGAGGACAGCCATTGACAGGTAGAATCGGTCCAAATCTGTGTTATTCATGAAATGTTGTTCACTAGAATCCAGTTCTGATTCCAGTGTTTTGTAATTTTCCCAAAGGTTTGGGTCATTTAACTTTTGTAAAGCTTTTACCAAAACAATGAAATGACGGCGAAAGTGGAGAACAGTCTTCTCGACCACAATCTGTTTGTCGAATGGGTTCAAGTCTGAGATGTTTCCCATGAATTGATCATCAGTTAGTATAATCTCCTCGAAGTCGTTGCTGTCAATCATAGCCGGAGTGATTTCCGTCTCTAAAGGTTTACATTCTGTAAGTAATGGCAAAACAATGAATGATATAATGAAAAGCATTTTTTTCTGAACAGAATTTCAAATGTTTTCACAAATTCTTTGTTCGACAACTGATTGACTCAAATGTTTTGATAGTTTTATAATCGCAACGAATTTCATGAAAATTATACTAATTTTGTTATTTTTTCGGTCTGTTTTTTGCTAATAATGGGGACATTTTACACAAATTATGAATTTTCAGGTGTTTGCAAGGTGTATATCAAGGTCACACATTTAAGCTAGATCAGTTATGCAACTTGCTAGTTGTGTGAATGTCCTAAAATGTCCTAGTTCAAATTACTTTTAGACCAAATATATTGAAATTATAGAAATTATTTAAAATTAAGCAAATATTTCGCTTAAAATTAAGATTCTACTTGAAAATAATCTATTTCCATTTATGTAAAGATTTTAAATTTCTATCTTGGTATTATTTTAAAATGAGACTCACATTGGAATTCCCATATAAAAAGAGACAATATGTGGGCTCTGATCCACAATAATGTCAAAAGTAAGAGATTTTTTCGTGATTTTGAATTCATTTAATAAAACAAACGATAAAATGAGAACAAAAAATAAGAGAAAAATCTCTAATTTATAGATATTTCACGGATTGAATGACTTCTCAAAAAAAAAGTTTAGACACACTTTTATGATTCGGTTCCGGAATTATTTCAAAATAAAGCAACAGTTAGTCTGAGTCGTCGTACCTGTGCTCAGATATTGGCATTACTTTAGTTACTAACTCTACCCGATAATAATAATAAGGCCTTGAAATTAATTGTCACTTAAAGAAAACTATTTTCACTTAAGGCTATATTCTAGCAAATATTTACAAGAATTTTTATTTACTTGGTCATTTTACATGGCCTATATTTGGAATCATCTTGATCAATTGTTATTATGTACATGTATAGAAAGTGTGACACTTGAATGACTAGTTTACAGATAGTGGCCATTTAAAAGTTAATAGATGTTTTCACTTTCGCCTAATCCTCATAGAGATTAGGAATGTTGTTCTCGTTTACAAAGTGGTTGACCTTGCTCACTTCATCTTCAATATAATCTGTAAATCTTCTTTCAATTCATTGGTTTTTATTTTTCCTCAAAAAACTTATCGTATATTAAATACATTTGTCTTTCGTATGATTTCGATGACTCTTATAGTAAACTACAGTTCGTTTAATATTATATATTTTATTGATATGAGCAAGGTGATCTTTCTTCTTCTTCTGGGTACCATTTAAACCACCAAATAGACTGGAATAATTTTGATCCAAGATCACTTATTAATTTCAACAGTAATTATTTCGCTTATAAATTAAGGTCAAATATTATTGTACTTGGTCATTTATGGTTTGTGCAGTGCTGGTAATCTGTCCCTCACTAAATGATTAAATCCCCTTTTGATTGCTTTTATCATTAATTTGTAATAATAACTGATTAAAGGAATATATAGTTGTTTTGTCAGTACGTCTATACCGAATGCGTTTACGTCCGACGCGTTCCTGACCTTAAGGTAGAGGTCCCGCAAAATCATTGAATCAAATAATTGATAGCAAGATATTATTCATAACTTTTTTCTTATTTATTTATCTAGTTACTAATATAGTAATTTTGCTTGTTTCAATAATTTTAATGATTTAGATAAGAGAAAAGTTATCATTTATTAACTTTAAATAATAAATATTATATGATCTTGGTTATTATGAATGTCAATTTTGATGCCGAATATCTCTTTCTCAAAGAGCAATATTTGATAAAATATCTTTTTAATTTTTTTTAGTATTATCTAGGATAAATTTAGAACATTTTAAGCGTACATTTTAATGGAATTCTTTAATCACGTTCTCATATTTACATTAATTTTTCCGAAATAACCCGAAATATGAGATAAGTATTCAATTGATATATGATTCAACTTTTAATACAGGAAATATAGATTGATCAGGGTTATTTACATAATCTAGTATATACTTTTATTGTTTTATTATAGTTATTTATTATTCTAGGTTATTTTATAATTTTCTTTTTTTCCATTAGAAATATAAAAAGCAATAAAACGTAAAAATATATGAAATATTTAATATAAAGTATTAAATTATCTTTTTTTAAACTTTGCGCTTGCACATTGATCGGAATAATCAAGGCTACGCCACTTGCTAGAGTAGTTTTCAATTTAATCAACACTATACTCTTGTTAATTTTGTTTCTTAATGATTGAACAATGATATTACTATTAAGATTGGGTTAATTCAATATTATTTTAATAAATTTGATCTAATTTAATTACTTTATCAAGATTAATTAGAAATATACATATCATATGAGTTAGTAGAAAGTTTTGATTCACTGGATGTTCAAAAATATACGCAAATAAAAACATTAATATATATAAACACATTGATAAAGATTTTGTACTTTTTATGATTATAGGGTTTGCTAGAAACTAATAAGAACTCATATTAAATAAAGTACTAAATTATGTTTCAGATATGAGATGAAATACAGTATTTTACGTTTTAAAGTAAACTATTCTCGTTATAATTGGAAAATTCCTATCAGAATGTCTTCTTATTTGGGGAATCAAAACAATGAACTCTCAATTCTTAAGACGAGATACAAATTGATTAAAAGTTTGTCAGTTTTATTGATTTTTATAAATGTTTTGATTTGAAATATTGTGTAGATTTTAGTCTCGGTTTTTGTTTTTATTTACAAAACAATTATTGTTTTGTTATTATTTTGTGGCAAATTTTTTCTCTACTTTAGTGTTATTTACATCAAATTTACAGTTTTTTCGGTGTTTTTTTCTATTAATTATTCATTTACTCAAAGGTTTGTAAAAAATTATGTGAAATAAGTTTTTCCTTTAAATTATTATTTTTTGTTAAAAATATTAGATTTATATATAGAAAATAAAATGACTTCGATTACTACCTTTTCCTCTAATGAATGGGAAGGTTGTCATGTTTTTAGGGTAAATTAAGAGGAATTTTAACTGTATTTAATTCCTAAATTATTCCGGGTAAAATAATGAGGGATTTTTCACTTTTTACTAATCCTATGAAAGTATCTAGAACGTTGAAAATATTAACTAGATTAATTTTTTTCTTAGTAATTTTCCGCGAGTTTTTTGAAGAAAATAAAAGTATATTCTGGAAACTATTGGTCACAGCTATTGATCTATCATTTTATATATACTATTTTCTAATATTATATAAATTTATAAATATATGTTTTAATATATAACTTTTCCTTAAATGACTTTAACACAATTAATGTATATTTTATACTATAATATTCTATAATAAGTTTTATTATTGAAGTCTGAATGGAGTCTATTATTGTTTTTACTTAAAAAATATATAATCGATAGAAACGAAAGAATAGATTTTTTTTTCTTTTTCTTAATAATAATTATATGAATGATTTTTTCATTCCTTCGCAACGTTTTTAGGAATGATTTTCATTATTAATTAAAACTAATTTTCATATTTACGTCAAATGAAATGAGTTTTCAAAATCTCTTTTGAATAGTTTATAGTTTTGTGGCTAAAGATATGATTTTCAATTTAATTCAATTCTTATTTCATATGAATTTCTCTAAGATTTCAATCTCTGATTCATATATTAATTGATTTTCAATGTTTTCAATAAACTGTAAGTCTTGACCTCAAAAACCAAGACTTGTGTCTCCAAACTTTGTCTCCTAATTATCATTAAGTCTTGTCCTCAAACTTAACACTCAATTAATAGATATCTTTCACTATAGATATGCCGTAAATATAACTTTGATATCGATTTTAATTATCAAACATTTTTTGTTTAACTTGCAATCAATTTCGTCGATAAATTTAATGGATAAGTTATTTTTCTCATCGAATTTCATTCTTCAGTCCTTATATTATGATTATTGCGATGACTGTCCACTAATATGTATCTTATCATTGATTTCAGGGAACAAATCAGATATTTATCTGCTTTTGATAATAACCTAATTATTGAAAATTTGCCGATAATTGAAAGTAAAGTCACAAAACTCTCACTGAATGTCTTAAGACATGTCCAGCAAAACACATGTCGTGTCTAACAATATAAGCAACGGTTCGGCACAACCGGACAACCAGAACCTCTTTTTGGACGAATTGGTTCAAGACTTTGATATATCGCTGTCGGGCTTTGGTTGCGATAACACAAACGGTTCGCTCATTAGAGACTTAAATCAAGTGA
The DNA here is from genome assembly GCA_034695785.1 of Galumna obvia. Taxonomy (NCBI): domain Eukaryota; kingdom Metazoa; phylum Arthropoda; class Arachnida; order Sarcoptiformes; family Galumnidae; genus Galumna; species Galumna obvia. The sequence continues at coordinate 5,021 of JAQFZM010002167.1, read as the reverse complement.
TCAGCACTTTAGGTGATAATATCGTTAAAGTGGAGGCCATTGACAACGAAGAGAATGCTCAGGACTCACACGACGCTCACCACAAATACTTTAGAAATAGTCAAGAGTCGGGACAACAGCCGGACAGGTATGAGAACTATTGACACTTTTCTTTCTCAAAGAAAAACTCTTTATTTTCTACTGCTTTGAGAAAAAGTGATTTTTCTTTTAGCAGTAATTCTTTTAAAGCCTTTCAAAGACTTCTTATGTCTTTCCTTTTGATTTGAAGAGAGTTTTGATTTGATTTTTTGCTTAAATATATTTTTGTTTTGTTTTACTCTAACTTTTATTCTTTAAATTCTTTGGGAACTGTCATTATATGAATACCTGTTAGTCCACAATCTAATGACAATTCTTGTGGTTCGTATACCTCTACCACTGATAGCGAGAAAAAGTTTGGCAAAAGTATCGTCGATCTGACCGAACAGTTCGGAACCTTAACTAATAGGCCTCTGAAGACAACTAAGAGGATATGCTTTCAACAGTTCAGTGCAGATGAGTTATCGCCCATCAGTTCTGTCTCCTCTTCCATCGAATCCAATCAAAGGTTTCATGTTTTATGGTTTACTCTCTTCTTATCAAATGTTTTTCTTCGATACTTTATTTTATTCATTTAAATGTTTAATACAATTCTCTTTTGGTTTAGGTTTCCATCGGATACCTCACAGTCGAGTCAGTCGAGTGTTATTCCAATAATTCAGTCAAAGAACGAAACAAACGATTACGGCTATGCCTGGCGTCGATTCTCAAAGACTGACGCGCCTTCAGTTCATAATAAGATGTCTCCGGTACAGATCGGAAAGACTATGAAAATTGAGCCTACAAATCGGCCATTCCAGTACATTTTGGGGGCGCCCACAGCCTCTGGCGTGAAAATTGGTGCTCTGACTATGACTTATCTGAATCAGTCACAACCCTATGAGATAAGGATGAAAAAGATCGGAGAAATTCCTAACTTTGACGGAAAAAATCTTAAGACTACTTTACGTTTAGGTATGAATTCTTTCATTGATTGCGAAGTCATTACAATTGTGAGTCATTTATAGAAAATTAAAGTCATTTCTCTCTCTTTAATGATTTTTGAGCCAAAATTTGTTTTTCTTTGAAAAATCCTGTTTTTAATGGAATTTTTTCGAACTACTCTTTGAACTAAAGGAATGTTATTTAGTGTTATATAGAGTCGAATACCTCAACACTTATCAGACCTCTTCTGATGGGTTCTATTATATCCTTTAATCTGAAGTTCAGTTCAAAGAAATCTCGTGTCAAACAAATGGTATTTAAGTACAGAAAAATGATTAAAAGATAAAAATAATGAGAAAAGTGTACACAATTACTGTCCCCAAAGTCTAACTATAGAGACCTTGAACTGAATGGTAGTCCTTCGGAGTACAGAATAAGTTCTATAAAATATGATTTGAATTTTTCATAGGATTTGTTGAGAAACGTCTTCAGTATAGAGAGACTGAAGAGATGTCTAATTGGTGTCGACTCCATTCCAAAGATAGGATACTAGACGTGGACTTTGCCCTCAGTTATGGTGTATTTGAAGTACAAATATTGAACTCAAAGACCAATTGCCTGGAGTTTGTTTGGAACCCAAACCGGGAGGCATCCATTTTTATTAAAATTAATTGTATTTCCACTGAATTCACTTCCAAAAGACACGGCGGCGAAAGGGGTTCTCCTCTTCGTATAGTAGTCGAAACATTCTCTGCCACAAACAGCACACGAATAGATGGCGCTCAGTGTCTGGTATTACAATTTATTCTGTGCGACAGAATTGTTTTCTTAATTAAATGAAATAAATTATTTACTTTTAGGTCAAAGTATTTAAATCAAAGGGCGCCGACAGAAAGCATAAGACAGATCGGGAACGGATAGCCAAACAACCGGACAGTTCACTCTATTATCAGCCCTCATATGATTGTACTCTACTCTCAGTCTATAACGAAGACGAGCCCTTATTACGGGTCCCCTCTTCGCCCCCCTCTGAAGGAGAGTGCACTTCACCTAACATTAGTTCACCGCACACCACATTCATCGCTGATTCTCCACATCCAACGGTTCAGTTACCGACTTCTTCGACCACTTCCTATCCGACGCCCCAAACAAATGTAATAAAGGGTTTAAAATATTCTTTTTTACCACTTTTTATCTCATTCTTATAGTCATCTGAAGAACAATTGACGCCATCGATGTCAGGTTTGGGCACAAGTTTGCCGACTGACGCCTCTTCTGCCGAAACATATGAGTGGTTAACCAGAAATCGTTTCCATCGTTTGACAGAAATATTGTTAAACTTCTCATCTGAAGACTTGCGACGACTGACGCGCGAAGACTTAATACAAATCTGTGGTCTTTCAGATGGAATTCGATTATATAATTCAATTCATGCCATTCAGAGCACAACCCGTTTGACTATTTTCGTCACAACTGATGGAAAGGGTTTGTATATAAGACAATAGTTTTATTCCTTACATTTAATGTCTTTATTACAGTTCACAACGCAATATATCTAAAGAGTATGACTAACGAAGAACTAAAAGATAAACTGATAGAAACTCTGGGTATTTATGGTATTCCAATAAAACACTATTACCTCAAAGGACCGAATGATATCAAAATTAAAATAACTGATGATGTCGTCCATAATATGAAGAATGAATCCATATTTACCTTTACTATAGACAGAGGTATGAAAACAAAATTCATTAATCATTCAAAAATTAAACTTGCTCATATTCAATTCAATTAAGACATAAGAATGATCATGCTGACTTTTAATAAATTGTGTATAACTTATAAATAATTCTAATTATTGTTTGATTGACAGTTGAAGAGGAATATAGTCTAATACTTCAGTCGATATTTTGAATCAAAGCTCACATTTAAATGGAAATTATATAACAATCATAAAGTTGTGGTGTAATAGATGTCTGTCCACTGGAAACAAGTGCTTAATTCACGGAATGCCTCATAATATCGATGTCTTATTGACGTATATTTTTCGATATCATTTGACAAATCATTAATTTTTTAAAATCTATTTTTGAATTAAATATTCAGAAAAGTTTTGGTTTAAAAAAAAGTTTAGTTTTTATTTTTGTTAAGACATTAGTTTCAGTGAAACTTATTTTGAGAAATCATTTATTCGTTTAATTTTATCTTAAATTAATTGATGTTATAATCAGTTGTTTAGGAAATAAATAACATTTTGTTTTATGTTTCAACTCTTCTGACAATTATTTTCATTGGAATTTATTTTTATAATTAGTTTTTATTAATTAATTGTTTATTTTGTGCTCAAAATAATCAAATCATTGTATAATTTATGATTTATCGGACATTTGTTTGTATTATTTTAAATGTAACGGGTCTTTAATGACAGGGTATACTTTAATATTTTACCATGATTATATTTTTAAATGTTATCTTAGCTATTGTTAGGTTTAGTTACATACAGTTGTATAATTAAAATACTATAAAATATTTTATTTTTTACTGAATTTCTCATTATTTTATTCCAATATTTTATTCCAAATAAATGTCCGAAAACTCATTTTCCATATGAAATGAGAAAAATATAAATATATTTTTCTTCTCTATATTTATGTAAATGAATTCAAATGTATTTAACGAATATTAAGATTAATCTAATGTTAAAAATGAGTTATGAATTGAATGTTAAAAAGTGTTGTCCGACTGTTAATCTCTAAACAAATGTAACGACAAATTGATGTTAATATACGTTAAAATGTAGTTATTGTTTGAAAATATGTTATCATTTGATTGAAGTATTATTTTCTCAAATAAAGTTTAATATAAAACTCTTTCCTCTTATGTTTTGTCTGTTAAAGATGAGCCCAAATTTAATTACATTTTGATTAAAAGAAATTAAATTAAAAATTGTTTAAAACTTTAACTATTTTTACTATTAAGTATTTTTTACTAAAAGTATTGATTCAAATATACTTTTGTTTTCTAAATGAAAATCATTTGTAAATAAAAGCAAATATTTTATTGAATATTAAAGAATATATGAATTTCCGGTACAAACAGTGGACACATCTTTCAGTCTTTGGTAGAGACCGTTCTGTGAGCTCAACATATTTACGTTTAATTCACGAGTTATGAAGAATTCTGCGCTTTTGCTCTCAAGATATGACTGACCAAAAAGAGACGAACACTTCTTCAAGTATTCCATTCGCGGGAAATACACCCTTTCATAGAGATAATTGCCTTGAAGTGAACCCGAAGTGATTAACCATAAGGTTTCTGCCTCTAAAAGAGCTGGATCAAACTAATTAGTCAAACAATAAAAGTGCCTTGTTTAAATATATTTACGTCCAATATTAAGTGTCCATGCTGACAATCGCATAAGAGAGCTGACAGTCTTATTATTCTTAGAATTATATTTTATTAATGAGTTTTGAACACCACTTTTGGAATTTTCAATAAACTTGGAACAATCGGGTGAGAGTCCTCCCACACCATACAAAGTATAATTACCAGAGTCTGGTCCGACACAATTATTAAACTCATGAATTGCGAGCCAACTCTGAGGACGAGCTGTTCGAGAGTTTATGAAAATTGTTTAAATCATAAATTCTTTATTAAACAATATAACCTTGATCCTCTTGATTATTTTGATTGATGCAAAAATCTAATAAATTCATTGATCAAGTAAAATTTGAATAAACATATTCAGCGATGCATATTGAATACACTTTTTGAATGCATTTTGTGCGTAATCTATGTGAACCGTATGAACACTAATCTTCACTGACCGTCATCTCTAACACAGGTCGTTAGGATGCTGTTCCCATAGAGAAAAGACGCTGATTTGATGCATTTGTAAGCATATGCCAGTACACACAGATGGTTAAAAATAATATAAACAATAACAAAGGGATAGAAACTTAAGCGCAAAAGTTACGACTTATTTGGATTAAAAGTTTGAATGTTGTTTGTTTGGCAAA